>VZTL01069589.1:0-37578 GCA_013400535.1 Scopus umbretta | reverse complement strand
CCCCCCCCCCCGCCAAAAAAAAAAACCACCCAAAAAAAACCAACAAGAAAAAAAACCAAACCACCATGTCTGCTAGACGATGTCTTGAAGTACCACATCTAGATGTTTTGAGAACACCTCCAGGGATGGTGACTCCACCACTTCCCTGGACAGGAAGTTATATTCCTGTATATCAAACTTGTATGCTATTACTAATAGTATCCTGATATTATTCTTATTTCTTAAAAAGATCTGCCATATTAAACCAATGTTTATTCTTTCAGTCATGTAAGTTATTGAGACTTTGCTCCTTTATGGCCATACCGATTAGCTTCCCCCTACAGAAGTAAATGAGAAGAGGACACAGTTCTTGCTGTAACTATAGGTAGCCTGGTAGCTATGGTAGCAAGCCTTTGCAAGAGAGAGCCCTGTTGTGGAAATGACAGTGCACAGGTTACACAGAGAAAAATAAACACTGATTTGTTTACTAGTAACCTGCTGTGATAAACAGAAAGGAAAAGGATTAGGTGTTCCTTTGGGAAACGTGTCTCTTCTTCATATTAATTACATTGACAGTAGCTTATTAATGCTGTGTCAGCTTTTGTTTACAGTTTCACAGGAAAAAAGAGAATTAATACAACAGAACATGAGTGTAAATACACTTATTTGTCTCCTCGGTACATATTTCAGTGAGTACTTAAATAAACAAATTAAGATACCCTCACCATTATGAGACAAAGTAGAAGAACTAAGCTAAAATCACAACAGAAAGCTGTCAAACCCTCACATTTTGCTGCTTGGGGAATGCATAATACACATAGCATTTTCTTTGTGGAATCAGAAATTCACATTACAGATCTCACCTTCACTCAACAGTTTCCCTAGTGAGGTTTGGGTTTAAGTTTTTGGGGGGACATGAAGAATTCTAGATCTGTGAGCAGCCACACTTCTTGTTCTTTTACTCAGCTGTAAAAAACATTTAAAAAATAATCCAAATTTGTCCCTTATGAGACATTTGTGTTTCAGAGCCCCAGGGGAAACGCACCTAACCCCATTTCCCAGCACAGCAGGAGAGGCCTGTACCAAGGTTGTGCTTTAACACATACGCTCATACCACAGTGAGCGAGAAAAGCAGAGGAAACTGGTTGGGTTTTGTAATAATGCAACAGTGAACTGTTTTGTTTAAGGAATGAAATGCTGAGAAAAGGGCTAAAGAAGTGGTTTGTGTTTGAAATAGAAAAGCAACCTAGTGCTTTATCAGACCTCCATTCTAGTATATGCACAAAAACCTGGTCTTGCTCAATTTTGTACATAGCTGTGACAGAAGCTCTATGGGGATCCTTAAGACAGTGATGAAAAAAGTCAGTGTGCAAGAGTGTTACACCATAAAAAACCTCCTTTCCTTCCTTTTTTTTCTGTTTAGTCACTTAATTCTTCCCAAAGTCCCTCATCTTTCATTTTCTCCCTCAAGAGTTTATTGCTCTCTCCTCCTTACCCTGCCTCAGTCCAGATGGGAGTACCAGGGCTCTCAGTGGCAGGTACTTCACTCACTAAATTAGGATCTCCAGACAGAAAGTGCAACCTGTAATTTTATAGCAGCCTGCCCTGCTTGGGATATTAATCATGCATTGTTTGTGGGGGTTAGGACTTGGTGCTTTATCAGATCCAACTCTAAAAATAAAAGTATCGGTAATAAAAACACTCTGTCCAGCTGGGACATGCTGCTAAGGTTAGCTGTCAGAAGTACAAGGAGAACCTGGTGGGACCAAAATCCCCCACCCTGAGGTGTCCCTGGCACGTTTGCCCCAATGCTCCCGGCATCACAGTGAGTCAGCCACCGCTCCTTGACTGCCAAAACTACGTCAGCCGCCTGGGGTTAGTCAGAGAGACACCAAGGAAGAAGGCTGTCCCTCCCCAGATGCTATCATTAAAAAGGCTGTGGCCTTGCATACAGAGTGGCGCTGTGCTGGAAGTGTGGCCAGGCCCTCAGCAGGCTTTAGGAGTCCTAGGTGACCTACTTAGACAATGGTCCACAGTTTCACGTAGCCTGCTTGTTCCTAATTGCCACCTTCCTGCTACCTGTCTCCTGCCTGCGTCACAGGGTGCCCCGGCAGCTGGCCCCGCACCAGCCATCAGAGACACAACCCAAAAGTGGCATCCCATGTCTGGGAATGGGCTGAGGTCCGAGGAGCTTCACAGCTTTGTGTTGTGCAGGCTGACATGCCAGAGCACACCTCCATCCCAGCAGGGCAGAGCATCCATGCCTGCCACCCTAACGCCGCGCAGCATGGCATCCCTGGTACCGAGGAGATGCAGGCTGATGCTTCGGAGGCAAGACTAGAGAAGCGCACACCCAAATCTCTGGAAACGCTATGGGCCTTAGCTTTCTACAGAAATGGCATTTCCCTAGGAAATCCTGTATTATTCTGGTGAATAATACAGCTCCCTTTTAGAAAAGCTGTAAAACGCAATAGAGCAGGGGGTGTGTTTGCACACATATACTAATAATGTAAAACAGATACTCAAACCCCACGATTTGATCTCATATAAACATTTATAATGTTCCCTAGTCAGAAACAGGCAAGCTTTTCTGCTTCAGCAATTAAATGCATGTTTGGCTGCATTCCTATACATTAATGCATCTATTGTTCATTACAATAAACAGCTGGGTTAAATAAATAAATAAAATAAAACAGGAAATTATTTCTCTGCAGCTCACTTTTGCTCCTATTACTTGTCACATGCAGCAAGGAGGCTTACAGAAGTCCCATATGTGTTGCTGGTTCTGTGTTTTGTTTACAATTTTGAGAACCTTGTTTAGTGTTTTGTTATTTTAAGCATATACAGACATAAAATAGCAATGTAGTGATAATGAATATTTACCATTTCTGTAGCTGGTTTCATTCACAGAAGTCCAATGGATTAATTTCTATTTTACTCATATTCGAGTGGATATTCTGGCACTGATTAAAACAACTGACCTGACCATACCTTAAGCAGCTGGGTCCAGTTCTCGTAGGTCTATATCTAGTTCTCCTAGGTCTGTACTAAAATTTATTACATATAGGAAACATAACATGGATTGTCAACAAAAGTTTTCTTGCCTTAAGCTGCCATATGTATCCAGAGCATATGGAATAAAGAAAACGTAAAGGGGTGGTTAGAGAGCACACACTGGAAAGTTAAAAAATATTCATCTAGTTAAAACCTCAGAAAAATCCAAATATTTCAAAGTAGAAAACTTGACAAGTCAGATCTCTTCAGTGACAACACAACATCATCAATGACAACTGCATCCTGAGTAGACTCATTATGGAGAATGCCCATAGAAGAATACTTGTACCCTCTTTTTAGATGCAGAACAATCTTGTCATCAGGCAATAATCAGCCTGACAGTAATCACTCCAGCTAGCTGAGGGGACTTTTCATAGCGCTGTGTGAAAGAAGCAGCCTTTTGATGCTCAGCATTTAGCCTTGACGTTGTCAGGGTGACTGGAAAAGAACTGCACATAGAGTGGGATAAACCAGAGAAATTTTGATAAAACTTTTTAAATGGAAAAAATCAATTTTACAGAAATAAAATATTGTTTTTAAGTCATACAAATCTTGCCAAAAATTACTAAGACTACTTGAAATAAAATGAAGTGTTTGGTTTTATCTGGCCATGAAAGAATACAAAATTTAGGGCAAAGATGAAGTCTGACATGACAAAATGTTTACAAATTGGAATTACAAAATTCCAGTCAGCTTTAAATGAAGGAGAAAAAGAAATGCTTTGAAAGGAAAAAGGGAAAAAAATAACAGACAATGGTATATTTGAGTGATTTATGAGCTGGGCCACTATTCAGATCTCATTGCTCCTAGTCTGCAGGGATTTTACACCGTGACCAGCATGGGCAGGTCCTGCACAGCAGGTTTCACAGGTATCTAGCTGCAGATCAGGTACTACCATGGTGCTGCCCCACTGGCTGGATGTCCTACCCTATTGCTGACCTAGTGCAAGATGACTCACATGAGAAGCCGTAATTACCCTATACCTTCCTAGAAAGGCATTTCCTTGACTTCAGGTACTAAATTAAGACAAAGGCATTGTGTTTAAGGTCCAGCACTGTAGCACATGCTTTGAATGAGTCATATGTGCCAATAGGACCTTGTTTTATCCCTCAGCAGTTGTGAAGGGGAAGAGAAAGGGCCTTGCATTTTCCCATTCATAGTTTAAAAACATAAGGCATGGCATAATATATCACCTAGAATTGGGTGATAGATAAAAGGGTAGAACTAATCTGTATTCTAATCTCAAATGCATCTGGTACATTAAAAAAATAAACTTTCAAAGTGAAATGCTAATTTCTTCTCTGCCCTGGTTCGTCTCATGGCCAAGGTTGCTGCATGAAGTCCTCAAGGGCTGGTTTTTCTTCCTGCCTCTGCCAAAGAAGGTGGCAAGCCAAGCTCTTCTGCAATGGCCATGAACTGTGGAGTCACTACTACCAGGGTGCTGAGCCTGGCCCCCCGATGTCCGGCTTATGCAGGTGCAGCAGAAGAGGCTGGAAGGCAGCCTTGCTCCTGCTGCGCTGGGGCCTCGCACAGAGATATGCCGGTGCCGTCAGTCAGCGGGACACCAGTGTTTGTGCAGGATTCAGCTTCCATCTGTCTCTGCCATGCTTCTGAGAGGAATGAGGATGGTCCCTCTCTGACCTGAAGGAGCACAGTGAAAATAGTGTTTGTCAAGTGCCTAGAACTGTAGTCATAAATGACACATAAAGGCCCACAAAGCAAAGAATAACTCATTTTTCAGAACTGAGCTTGTACAGCATTTGATAAATAGCCTGATAAACAATAAAAGAACAACAAAAAATTGAGTGCCTGCTCATAAAGTGGGTACCATCTGCTTTGTGTGCCAGACAAAGCTTTGTGGGAAAAAACTGTGTGGTCCTGCAGCAAAGGTGGTTGTTGTCTGCACAGGGGGATGACAACCCCCACTTTCTACCACTGTAGTTCTTTACTTGGTGAGTATCATGACCCTTTAGCACTGCCGGCTGCATACAATTGCCTTATATATTGCCGTTTTCTGACTCAGCACAGGACATGCAAACAATACGGCTCGCTGAAGGAATAAATACTGCAAAAAGACAATTTTCACCAAAGTGAAAGAGAAAAGGAAGCAAGCACAGAGAAATGGTGCAAAATTGTAGGGTACCTACATGTGATGAGGGTCTTGCCCGGTGGCTGTCGATATTGTCGCCAGATAATGTGTGCTTGCTGGGGGCTGAAGCCATGTCCAGTTCCTGGGGAGTCAAAATGACATAACGATGGATGAGGAGGACAGGGAAAGAGACTCTAGATTGGTCAAAACAAACTCAGGTTACTTAAAGCACATGGTCTTTTTTCATTGTTTGGCTAAAACACCTAACTGAAAATGTGTTGTGTGATGACAGAAAGAGGGAAATTGCCATCTGCCAGTATCCAATACAGCCAACAATATTTTCCCATCAAAGCACCAAAACTGCTTTTGCGCCACGTACACTCGAGCAGCTGGCAATCACAGCAGAGCAACAAGCTGCTTCAGTACTTTGACACATGGTTAAAGGAAAGCAAATGCAATACAGACAGTGAGAAGAAATTGGCAAGTAGTTAGAAACTGGCGAGTTGTTGAGCACTGATCTGGGTCTAGACCCCAGATCCTCTGTAGCTCTGGGATGAGAAGATCTGCTAGCTGGTTTGCTCCTTGCAGGAATGCAAAATTCAGCTTTCTTCCTATGTTCAAGGTATCCAGCTAACAGACACTGCAATCACCTGCAACCCAAATGACTTAGCATGTGTGCCGGGGACTGCAACAATTTGCTGCTTACCCCTGAAGATCTCAGTTGCAGGGCAGAAGAATTTCAGTTTGCTTTTCACAGGCAACTGTGGCATTCACTGGTCTTGCTGACATTAGTCACGGGGAATGATCAAGGGAGCCACAGATACCCCTGCAGTGTCATCTGTGTCTCTCCATCACTGGTGGTTGTGCAAGAAATGCAGGATGAAGGCAGGTGGACACTCTGGGGAAGCAGCCTTTGCAAAGCCTGTGGATCAGGAAAAGCCACATAGCTCCTACTGGCATAGATGATGGACCAGTAGATGCCACCAAGTATGTCCTTCACATTTCAAAAACTTGTCTAATTTGGGGGCAATTTTTATAAAACAAGCCTGCCTGGCCCTGCTCTTTCTGATAAATATTTTAAGCAGTGGGTCTGGTTTTGTTTTGATTTTTTTTCATAAGTGTCCTAGTGACATTTTTTCCAGTGCTGGTGTTTTTGATAGCAAATCTCTCTGAAGTTTCTTGTTTGCTTCTGCTGCTGACATTTCATCTCTGTAGATCGGGAATGTGTGTGTGTGTGTGTCTGTGTCCTGATATAACCAAAGTGCCTTCCGGCACAGGGTGAACTTCCAAAGATGCTTCTTTCTCCACTTTTTAGCTCTCTAATAATTTTTATTTTCCTTTTATCCTTCTGTCATTTCCCCAAGTGACTCAATGTGAACTTGTTTGAAATAATCCAAGCTAGTTTTGCCTGGGAAAATACAAGTTACAAAAGGCATAACCTGAAAAAAGAAAACAGAACTTTTTATTCTTACATATGGGAGAGGAAAACAGGGCCAGTTTTCACCTTCTTCAAAGGAAGATGCCACTTGTTTCTTCTTTTATGTTTTTGCAAGTGTCAAAAATGTCTGAGGATTGCCTATCACTGATCAAGGAGAAGGACAGAGTGTTAAGGAGGATGGTCAAGGTATTTTGGTTTCCCATAGCCTTTTTGTTCAGTATATCCCATTTTTCAGCATCCTGCTGCAACGTGGCTTTTTCTGACAGATGTTGAGAGACAGTCTTACGCAGTTTCACTTTTCAGCCTAAATCCCTTCCTAGACATGAATACAAACCGCAGCTATATCTGGGATTTCAAACACTATTGTGGAGAAACCTCCTATTGACACAGAAACTGAAGAGAAACTATGTCTAGGAAAAAAAGGTTTGCAGCTTACTTGAAGAGCTGGAATAATAGAAGCTTTCAAAATACTTCATTCTTTGTCATTTGTAAGGCTCATCTGTGTCTGTGTTTCAAACACTGTTGATATATGTCCTCCTGTTCCATGCTTGCAAAGACTCCCAGAGCTGAGGTTATTGAGGAAGTTTGCTGATAGACCATACTGTGGAGGGGATTCAGTTACTTAAACATAGGCTTCTATTGCCTTTTGAGATGTTACAGAGCATCTTGGATAGAGATGGGACTATCCGTCTAGCAGGGACAGAAGCAGCAGGACATGAATCAAGACTCACAGGAGACCCCCACACTTCTGGGGGAATGGCTGAGTTTAGGTAGTTTGTTGTATCTAAAACAATGAAGGATGTCTGTGTGTGGAGAATGGGACTGAGCCTTGTAATGTGCACTATACACAGCTGCTTTGAATTCTTTCTTTCTTTCTAGAATTAATTTTCGACTGCAGTAGGCAATGCTTTCTGTGTTACATCAAATTGTGTTTGTCTCCAGTAATTTTATTTCAGAAGCCCTTCATTTTGGGCTAGGATTAATCCCACTTTAACTTACAGATGTCTGAAAAATAAGCACCTAACTCTAAGTTACTTGCCCTGATTCCTATGGTCCATATGGCCTATCTATGCACCATGAATAAAGACAGGCCTTCTCAACAGCTTAAGAGGAGAAGAAGGAATCGTTATCTGAAACTATCCGCCATTCTTCACTAACTGCAGGAGAAACCCACAGAATTTGCTTAGACCAGACCCTCACTTGAAGCAGTTTAAAATTAAATTAGAAGTTTCCCCCACTTTGAGTCAGGCAAAGATTACAAATAAAACCTTCTGTGCTCCACTTCTATATTTAGTCCTAGTGTTTCTATAAGGGGCAACAGAGGTCTCACTCTTCAAAGGCAATGGAAGCCCTCTACTTATACTTTGGGAAAGTCCACAGTTCTTTAATCCATTGTCTTGCTAACTTCGTTACAACCAGTAATAGCAAATTTATATATATCAGTATAAAACCTTCCAGCCCATTAGTTAAGGGACGTGCATTCACATCTCTATGAACACAAATAACACAATGCTATCTCTGCAGGTGTTGATTAGACCTTGAATGAGGAAGAGAAAATTGGGTCTTGGATTCCTGGAATGATATGAAGAGCTTAATTAAAAAAACTCATCTATGAAGTGAACACCCACTTTCTATTTCTTGAGATGGATATTACTTTTAGTGAGCAACATTAATGCCTTTTTAGTTAAAGTGGTCACTCTGGCACGCTTCTTGTGATTTTAAGGTTTTCCAGACCACTAGAAGGTGACATAAGATGCATGAAGAGTTTGGCAGGTTTTAAGCTCCCTTGTTCTTTATTTAACAGCACAGAGAGTGAAATTGTCAGAAGCTCCTGAACAGCATAGAAACCCATGGACTATTTTGAACAGAGACACAAGACTCAGATTCACAGTTAAGCTATGATGATTTAGTAAGTCTTGCTGCTCTTTGTCACATGTCGCTGTTGAGATGGACACAACATACACACACAGAGCAACTGTCGTCAAAAAGAGTTAGTTTATTGTTTAAACAAGCCCTTTTATATCTTTCTTAAGGATGTGTGCCCATATATGATTGGGTCACTCTTGGCTCACTCAAAAACCAACAGTTCATAATTGGATGACTTTTTCTTTGTTGTAACTTCGATAATCTTTCTCTACTTGCAGTCTGGCCGTTGCTTAATGTTTACTCAGCTCTTCTCGGGACTCTCCAGCCTCTTCAAAGGTACACAGGTATCTGCTCAAGGTCAATGTTAAACTTGCATTCTGATCCCTCGGACCAGCCGAGGTCTCCCACAGTCACAAGCCAGGGAGGCATGTCCAGCCAGGCATGGCAACTTGACTGATGCACAGGTGCCATCTGAGGCGCATCTGAAGTCTCAGCCTCCCTGGATCGTGAGAAGCTGTGCAATATCAGCTGGACTCATCTTTAGCTCTAAAAATGAGGCCTGGAATTCTAATGTGGCAAGATACTACATTCTACCCTTGATTGTTTAGGCATTTTAATTGAAAGGGAATTTGTGTTTTATGCTTGTGAATAGATCTGGCATACAAGGAACACTTCTGTCATAAAATTATGATGCCGCCACAGTACTGCAATGCTCGTAGGAACCTCAGAAAGTCTTTTAGCCCATCTTCAAGCTCTGAGGAAAGATCATAGAGCACTGCTGATAGATGTCTGTCTACTAGATGATTCTCAGAGAAAGTCAGTAAATAAAAATGTCCCAAGTAACCATCCCAAATAATCATTACTAAAATAGGAATATGAATCAAGATGACAAAATTATTCATAATACATCAGTTTTGAAAAGAAAGAATAGAAGTCTTTTGCCAAATACGTTATATCTCATGCAATGGCTAGAATTCACACCTATACAGTGTATTGTAAGATCTACCCACACCAAGTTACTTTGGCCCATCAGCTTCATCAAGGCTTTGGGTCACCTCAATAAGTACATTTTAATTTAACCTCCCCCTCTTTTTTTATTTCTCAAATGAGTCTACTGAGTGATCCAGATGCTTGCATTTGTGGTAGGTGGTAGGATGGGAGGCGGCATGTGTAATAACAGACATTCACCTGTCTGTGATTTTACCTGTGCAAAAAGCCAGCACGTAACTTATGCTACACTTCTGTAGACTCCAGCTCCATGGTAGAGACTCTTAGCTACAGGGCATGGAGGTCTAATGCTAAATAAAGTATTCCCAAACAGGAGTGAGTAAGACTCTGGGCTGGGTGAGACACCGTCCACTTCAGTGAAGGTTCAGTACATCCACAGGTGTAGGTAGAGAAGAAACCATTTACAACTCAGTGAGAGGTGGAAGCACTTCGCAGTGCCAGACTGTTCATAAGAGAGGGCAGTTTTATAGCATCTGCCAATGAGTTTGGTAGGATACAACACCAAACATGGTTCAGTTGACTTAGTTACTGCCCTGCCTAACCATCTGGTCAGCCTTGTAATTTATTTGTCACTGACTTTTAATCACAAATTATTTATGCTCAGAAGCAAAGAAAGAGAGGAAATCATCTTGGTGCTCACACACTGACAGATGTGCCTCACCCCTTTTTGGATTTAGTAGTATAGAAACTCTATATATTAACTCCTCTCTCTGTCTAATAACAAACTTAATCGTCCCTTGAGGTAAATATTGATTCAAGCTTTGTCCTACTCCCTCTTCACTTCCTGGATTAGTACATCCTGATATTGCCCTCAACTTGTCAAAAATTTGCCTGATACAGTCATTCACTTCTGATGAAATTCTTCTTAAAAATACACCATAAAAACATGCTGATGATCAGTAGCTGATTCTGGCAAGCAATTTCCACTCAAAGAGTGCTCAGCTACAAGCTTTCACAATAAATTCCCTGGCCATAGAAACTGGTTCCCAGTTTTCTCTGCAGCAGGAAGTCTGCAATGTTTGTCAAAGCAAATAAATGAGAGAAGATGCAAAGCAGCTAACAGCTTATACAAATATATAGATGAAAACCTATTTCCAAATTTCCAGCAATAAACTCTTTCCAAAAATATCCTGACAGGAAAATGGGTCTGTCATTTACTTAATATGATTATCTCAGAGCATGTCTTAATTTTCTGTATTGATAAATGCTGTATTGGCAAACACACTTGAAAAACTAGCACACAGAAACATGGTACCTTACAGGAAGCTATTACTAATAATGAAAACCTTTCAGGGGAAAAAAAAAAAAAAAGAATAGCTGTAACATGTGCAAACCCATTGTCATGTGGAATAAATGAACTCAGGAATACCATACGTAAAAACTGAATAGGTCTGTATGAAAATAACGTGTTGAATTGTAAAAATAATTCTTGGTGATACCAATTATTTTTTGATAGTAATACCAAGCAGATAAGTAGCTGAATCAAAATTATTCCTCTTCCCATACATTTTTTTAAACACATATAGGAGGGTCCCCTACTATAATAAGTATTTAGACACAAAATATGGCACTGTGTCAGTAAGTCTTGACTGTACATCCACTATAATACCAGTAAACAGGAACATGGACCTGAAGCCACCTGATAGCAGGCACTTGCTTTTGCGCCAGCCACATAGAAAACCTCTTCCCTAGCTGATATGTGTACTGTATCGCATTCCCTCCCCCCCGTTATGTTCCGCATGTCAGCTTTCGGCAGGTCCTTCCTAAATCCCACCCTTGACACATGCAGACCAGATTATTCCTCCTCCCCATACAGTTCCGAGAAACCCAACTCCTTCTAGCTCAGAGGCAGTGGTGCTGAAAAACTGGTAGTGGGACAAGAGTAAAGCATGAAGTACAGTGTACAGTATAGGGAGGCAACCGGTGTCAGATGTAGGACTGGAATGAGAAAGGACCCAGTAAATTAACTTCTTAGAGAGTCACTTGTGTTAAACTTGGCCAGCAGCCAGTTGCCCACCCAGCAGCTCTCTCACTCCCCCTCCTCAACAGGGCGCAGGGGGACAAAATAAGATGGAAAAGCTTGTGGGTTGAGATAAAGACAAGGAGATTGCTTACCAGCTACCGTCACAGGCAAAGCAGACATGACTTACGGGTAATTAACTTAATTTATTGTCAATTAAAATAGAATTGGGGAGTGAGAAACTCTTTCTCCCTACCCCCACCCCCACTTTTTTCCCAGGTTCAACTTCACTTCTTCAGGCCTGACTCCTCTATGTCCCACTCCAAGCAGCGCAAGGAGTTGCACTGTCCCTGATGTGTCCACCTGTGGCTGATGGGCTCAGCCTGGGGTGCAGGGGCTCCATCACAGAGATGGTTAGAACTGTCTGTGTCCGGTGCAGGGCAGCTCCTGGCCTCTTCTTACTGTGTTTTTAAGACGACTTTCATCAGATAATAGCTCTCTCCCCACTCTGCCCCACCACCACCACCTCAGCCCACCCCACCTTGCCAGCTACACCAAATACACACTACAATTGGTTTTTCTTAATGTTTTCAACCACTGAAGCTCAGTTTAACAAAACAGTAGTGGGAAAGAGGTAGGACATTGTATTGCATTGCTGTAACAAAACAGCAATCTCTAGGACACGCTGTATGGAGAATATCAGCTTATTCTTCCTTGCTGACCTTCATTGTCATTAATAGCCATAATGCAAAACAGCCATTCAGGACCCTTATACCACTATTTAGAGCACTTAGCTTAAAAAGAGTTTAGAATCTCGTCATCTGCTTTTTGATTAACCTTACTGCATCTTTGCAATGAGACCTGTCATTACCATTACTGTTCTCTGGCACAGAACCCAAAGTACCATTAGCAAAGGTAGCTATGTCTCAATCAAGGCAGGGTGCAACCAGAAAACAACAGAAAACAACACTATAAAGTGCTGAATTTGAGTTTATTATGTGCAACACATGCAGAATCCCCTTGAGTCCTGCAGGATGGAGTCCTCTTAACTCCCTTCTGTTTTAGTGCCTCCACCCCCTAGAGCAAAAACAAATATCTATTACCTCTTAAATGAAGCAGATGAGAATTTCTTGGCTTTAGGGATCTTGAAATATATACTCTAGCTTTCCCAGTGGAATATCTGTAACGGTTTATTTTTTCTTAAATGAGCACTCATGTACTGATTTATATTTACAGCATCTGGCTATGTAAATTTTTATTATAAACATATATTGAGTAGGAAACCACCACCTATCATTATAAATAGGTTTGCATGGAGGCAAAGCTTTCCCTCCAAGGATTTCAAGCATGTCTCATTTGCAGCCCCTACAGCTTAATCCCTAGGGACCTCCCCTCTCTATAACCCTGAAGAAGGTGGGAGGCCGGATTAGCGTTGAGACACATGGGCAAATGTAGTCAGGACTATGCCTGAATTATTTTGATTTACAAAACTAGGTTGGAGATACTCATCTGCCTCCAGAGGAGTGAAGAGCAACTGTTCAACAGCAGCTTGCCACTGCTTTTAACATTCCCTTTTCTGCGTAGGGGGTAAATACATTACATTGGATGTTGCAAGGTGAGTGCTTATAGTGGGGAAATACATTTTGTTTCTTTATAACATGTACATCTCTCTACTCTTGGGTGAGCTCTTGGGACAGCATTATGTAATTCTAGTGAAATATGCTGTTGGATTTTTTTTTTTCGCTTCAGCTACCTCCTTCTCTCCAGCTCATGTTCATGAGCGCACCTGTTTTCCTCCTTGTGTGTAGACTTTAGAAGTCAAACTCTATGTCCTTTGAGTTTCCTGTCCTTTTGGAATAGCTGTGCTTTCTGGTTCCTCTGAACACTTGCAAATTCCATCGTTTGACCAGGGGTAGGTTGTGTCCACCCTTATCTGAGCTTCCAGTAACAGGAAGAGTATTCTAGAAAGAAAGTCTTCATTCCCACTGAAACATGCAATCCAACATCTGTTTAAAGAAAGAGACGCTCCAGACATTTGGTACAGGGTGCTATGCATTTGAGTTGCAATCTGATGGTGCAACACGGGAGAGAGGATCTCCCTTCCAGAGACAATTTCTCCTGATTCAGTTTACATCCATCCTGTACAGGCAATGCAGAGGAAGCATCACCTCCAGGCCTGACTGCAGATACTCTCCCTCTGGCCTTCAGGCAATGGGCTTTGCAGAAGTAGGAGAAGACTATCTCCTGCCTGTAAGACTGGTACACTGTCTACTTTTCGTGCTGTATTACCTCTCCTTGCACATGCCCTTCAATGAAAGTGGCTACAAAACAAAACAGAGCTGCCCTTTGACTGAAATTTTACTAATTTGATGTCCTTCCCTGTTTTATTGCTGGTAGTAATAATGAGCCATGTGTTGTGGCACTGATATGAGAGATCTCTTTTCCTGAAGAGAAGGAACTGCTTATTTGAGGATTTTAATTGTTCTGGCCAGGTTAAACCACCAAACTTGTTATAAAGCTTTTGTGTAGATTATTACCAACAACATTAGCATATTAATTATTCCTCTGTGAATTCCTAAAATGTTAATCCACCACATACTGCTAATTAAAGAGGGCACAGCTATGAAACTAGGCAGAGAATACAGTCCCATATCCAGCAGAGTTTTCTGTTACCTGACAAATAAATCAGCTTTCATTACTTTTTTGATACTGAGCTGAAAGGACTACCTGCCTTGACTAACCAACACATAGTGGCTTCCCACACATAGCATGGCATCCTCAGAATTATTTCTTGTTTGCCCCAATTGATATGGACTCCTGGATATCACTATATACTCTAATTTCACTCTTTCCAATAACGGCTTGATCTGGAATCGGGGAGCCAGGGAAAGCCTTCCACTTATCTTGTTTGGGCCCTGGATTAGGCCATTGCAATTGCAGACAGGGTGACCTTGGATTTGAATTTTGTGTCTTGGATTTGACTTCTGTGTCATGTTGCATCCCAGTACAGCAGTCTCCAACTCAAAAGTCAGTTTCAGTTTTAAAGTGTGTCACTGCTTAGGACTCCAATTTCATTTACAAATGGTTTATCAATGAACTTGTGAGAAGAACGACTACTACCACAAACAGGCTGCAGTGAGCCAACATTGCTGAACTTCCCATATACTTTCTTGTTGAGGATGTGCCTCAGTGTCTGGCAGAATCGGGCAGAACTGCCGGTGGCCACCAGACTCTGTGCTTCAGAAGAGGGAAATTTCCCCAGCCTGTAACTTGTATGTCCCTGAGGGATGTTTCCAGATCTGCACTGGTCATAAGGCTAATATTGCTCCAGAAAGGAGACCCAAGCTCAGGTCTGAGACTTGGATTCAAGGTGCACATATAGCATGGCATTCAGGGACTCTTGGTTCTTGCACTTATAACTAATAGGTGCAGAGAATCCACACCTGCCTCTGATCTGATTCCCTCATTTGGCTAATTATTATGGCAGATAAGGGTGAATGCATCTACCTAAGATTTGCTGGTTTGCCACTCTACGTATCCAGCTACTTCTACTACTTCTTTGTGAAGAAAACCCCAAACTGCTGTGACTTCTTTCTGTAACATATATTGCAGGAGGTGGAAAGGCCAATTGCAGCTGCATGTAGCAGCATCTTGGACTGCATAACTTCTCATTCAAAATCTCAAAGTCTGATTAATCAGACTGAAGAGGCAGGTGTATGTTAGAAGCTCTCCAGAATGTGGTTTGTCTCAATGTGCAGGAGATGGACTGACTAGATTGAAAAATACCATTCATGGGAGCCATGAAAGAAGAGAAAGTACTCATGAGAAGACAGTGTCACTGAGTGTGTAGACTAGAATGGCTGAAGTCGGCAGGACAGAACTGAATGGGCCCTTTGGCTTCCTGATCTTGGCCAGATACAATTTTTCATAGAATCATGCAATCATTTAGGTTGGAAAAGACCTTTAAGATCATTAAGTCGAACTGTAAACATAACACTGCCAATTCCACCATAAACCATGTCTGTAAGTGCATCTATATACCTTTTAAATACTTCCAGGGTTGGTGATGAAGCCACTTCCCTGGGCAGCCTGTCCCAAAGCTTTACAACCCTTTCGGTGAAGACATTTTTCCTAATATCCAATCTAAACCTCCCTTGGCACAACTTGAGGCTGTTTCCTCTCATCCTCTAACTTATTACTTGGGAGGAGAGACCAACCCACCTTGCTGCAACCTCCTTTCAGGTAGCTGTAGAGAGCGATAAGGNACTAAAGTCTAGGTAGACAACATCCACTGCCTTTCCTTCATCCACAAAGTGGGTTACCTTGTCATAGAAGGAGATCAGGTTAGTCACGCAGGACCTGCCTTTCATAAACCCATGCTGACTGGGCCTGATCACCTGGTTGTCCTGTATGTGACACATGATGGCACTCAGGATGATCTGTTCCATAACCTTCCCCAGTACTGAGGTCAGACTGACAGGCCTGTAGTTCCCCGGATCCTCCTTTTGGCCTTTCTTGTAGATGGGTGTCACATTTGCCAACCTCCAGTCATCTGGGACCTCCCCTGTTAGCCAGGACTACTGATCAGTCATTGAAAGTGGCTCGGTGAGCACTTCTGCCAGCTCCCTCAGTACCATTGGGTGGATCCCATCTGGTCCCATAGACTTGTGTGTGTCTAAGTGGTGTAGCAGGTCACTAACTATTTCCCGTTGGATTATGGGGGCTTCATTCTGCTCCCCTTCCCAGTTCAGGGGACTGGGAACCCTAAGAACAACTGATTTTACTATTAAAGATGGAGGCAAAGAAGGCATCAAGTACCTCAGCCTTTTCCTCATCCTTTATCACTATGTTTCCCCCTGCATCCAAATTTTTCTTACTTTCCCTTTCTTCACTCAAGATAATGTGAAGTTGTATTTAGACTTGCTGGTAAAGAGCTCTGGGATCCTCTGATGAAGAGTGCTGTAAAAAGTCCAAGGCACTGTAAGACTGGGAATTATCTAAATCATGGGGAATTAACTAAAGAAGACAAAGCTATTAAACACTCCATAACCCAGTTGTTTTAGAGGAAATGCTGAGAGATAAGTATTAATGTTTTTTTTAGAAGATAGGAGAGTGAAGAAATGAAATACTGCTAATACGTCTTTTGTCCCTTAAGTAAGAAAAAGAATGTGTCCAGAAAAAGCAGCTTTTTCTTAGAAATAAAATTGCAACAATTGCTAGAAAAAAATCCCACATGCATGTTGTGCTCTCATAATTCCTAATAGGACTTGAAAATATGGTTTGAGATTCTGTATTTTTGGTAAAGATGCAATAATCTTTGCAAATTCATGCCAATGTTACATATTCAATGGAAAGATTGCCATATTTAATATCATGAGAATATTGCTTTGCGATACAGCTTTGCTTTGCCATAGCATGGGGAATATTGTTTCCATCGGTCAAACACAGCTGGCTTGATGAGAACAATGGAAAAAATAGACATGCACACATAGCTCCCATAAAATTTCAGTAGGTTGGCATACACAGCTCTACCCAAAGAACAGAGGAGGACTGAGTGAGCAGAATTATATCTGAGCTAATCTATCAAATAACAATAATTTTAAAAAATCACCACAACAATATTGTAGGTCCCAACTCCCTTATAATCTTCTTTCCAGCAGAGATACTGTGTAGAACAAATCAAGCAAGCAGAATGCCCCTGGCTTCATTACTGCTGCAACTGCTAAAGCAAATGCAGTCCTATTTTAAAAAGCATGTCTGCTACAGTACTTGCTCATTTTAAATCAATGTTCATTTCCAGGTCTTCTTCTGGCTGCACTCAGTATCGTGCTGACGCCATAGAGTTATACCATTCCTACATAAGCCTTACAGTTTGAAACAATGTAAAGAATCCTTATTAATACCTTACGGGCAAGATAACTACAGTTCTTTGTTTAAGCTGTTTATCCAAGTACCACGTTCCACTCCTCATGATGGGATTTAGCCCCAAAGCTGTCTTAATGCCTCTGTTTATCAATTCCACAATACATTAAAAAAAAAAAAAAAGTAATATATCTCTTCTCACATATTCAACTGATTTTAAGATCATAGCCAAAGGACATATTTTCAGTCAAAGCTGTATGCAAACCTGCTGAAAGTCATAAACCTCCCTAGCTTTAATGGTTCTGCCAGAGTACCCTTATTTAGCTGCTATGAAAGCATAATGTAAAGGCACTTATTGGGAAGCGAAGTTTATATCTGGCTCTGTTCATCTGAAGCGAGCCCTTGGCTCAGCCTGGCTAAATCGCTCTCGCTGCATGCCGGCCTCTCTCTGCCTGCTGGCGCTGACATTGCTGTGCTCCTTAGCTCTGCTGCAGTTTTGCTGCTCCTCCTCCTCCTCTCCCTACAGCACACGGAAGACAGGAACATAGAGACTGTAACAGAGGAGACTTACAACTGTAAATGCCTCTAATCCAGGTTGTAAAAGACACAGAGCAACCAAAATCCAATTTAAGCATGACACAGAATGTGGGTCCTGGAGCACTTTGGAGCCACTTTCTTCTCTGCGTATGAAGTCTCAACAGGCAACCAGTTCCCACCCGCGTCAGGCGGAGTTTAGCTTGTAAACTGCCTGCTCAAGACAACAGAGAAGCTGAATGAATTGTGGTCACATGGTTGACACACTAATAACTGGCATTTGGTATAGCCTGACCGGTAGACTTAGTCCCCCAGATTCCTCTCTGGAGGTACCATACAAGGCTGCTGACATCAAACTTGCTGGCTGCACGCTGGCTTGGCCATAACCCCTGAGCAAGCAGACTGTATATAAGGAATTGACTGTACCTCTGGGATACATGGGGTGGTTCTGCTCCTTGTTTGTTCATACCTGATGCAATTTGCTTTTACACCTGCTCCCTGTGCTCCAGCTTGGGGGAAAAGCAGCTAGTAGAGTTTGCCTTCTTGCCCTCGGAGGTCTGAATGCAAGGTCTAAAGGTAAGCCATTTCTGCAAGGCAAGGTAAGAGTGCTTCTTCCCGCAGCCCTCAGTCCCTGAATGGAGATGTATTGCTTGAAAAATAGTCCAGCCTTTGGAGCACATCTCTTCAGGAACTACAGACTGAGGGAGAATAGCCTCAGCATTTGCAGAATGATTTTTTTTTACTACTAAATGAGAATATATTTAGAGTTCAGTTCTGGAAAGGGTGGGGGAATCTGATGATGAAGAGACAAAACTGACTTAAAGAGGGAGACGGATACAGCTAATGTATTCATAATGCAAGCCTTAACACTCTCTCCTGGGACAAACTGAACATGAAGCTACCCAAAGCAAAAGAAAGAAGGCAATTTGCATACTGAGAATGGGAAGACCTAAGCATGCAGTGGTGTTTCATCCACTTTCAGGGCTCTGGGTGAAGCTGTGGTGTGCCATTTCCAGTAGTGGTTGCCAGTTTCAAGTTTCTAATGGAAGGAAAGACAGGAAGAGGGGGAAAATAAAAGACATATCCAGAGAGAATTGTTTTTTTTTCTTCCCCCTCTACAGTCTTCAGCTTGCAAATGAGCTTTCTTCAGCAACATGTGCCTGTTCCAGGCCTTGCTTTTGCTTCAGACTGGGAGTAACTTGGCAGCAGATCAAGCAATCAAGCACACTTTCATTAATTCAGGTCTGAGCTGCCTTGCCATCACTTTTAACCTTGTCCCCTGACACAGAAGAGCTCCCCCGCTCCCCACGTGCCCTGGTGGCACAAAGACCTGCTGCCTGGCACCGGGGAGGATTCATACAATTAGAGTCCATGTTCAACAAACACAGTGGAATGGAAGTGGCCTAGGTATATTATTAACACTGCCAATATAGGACTTGTCATGGAGAACAGCAGTTTTATCAGCTTTGAAGCAAACAGCAAAAGCCGTCGTTAATGGTAAGGTCATCACGCTGTCTCCATAGTAAGCGATGAGACAAGTCAAATAGTTTATCATTTTGAGAATGGTGCCCGGGAGAAGACAATGTGTTTGGCATCCAGCAGTGACCTTGTCACTGCCTGTGGGCTTCCCACTGTGGAGTTGGCATTGCTGCTACTTGCTTTCCTAAGGTGAGGCCACAAGAAAGGCATGGAGCAGACAGTTGAGGACCAGGGTAACACACTGCTGGTGAGATACATCCAAGACGAGCCTGACAGCCAAGCACAACACATTGTGTAGCTGAGGTTATGTTGTTGTGGCACTCCGTAAGCACATCGGCAAGAGTTTACCTCAATGCAATGCTGCCAAATTAAAGTGTCACCAAACCCAGGCTAAAAGCCTTTTCATGTTGTAAGAGAACCTTATGCCTACAAGACACTTTTTAGACCTATGCTAGATCAGTTCACTGCAAATTTCAATCCCAGCTTGGGCTGCAAGCATGGAAATTGCTGTGCATGGGTAATGCAGGGACATTCTCCACAAGTCTGTACCTTGTGGCATCTTTTGCACTTGTATAAAATGGACCCTTCCTGATCTGGCAGCATTTTACTCATCATTTGCATGAGTACTGAGGACTACAGCAGAGATCAAGTCAAAGAAAAATCACTTTCTCTCCCATATGTGATTCAGTTTCCCTCAGGTCTTTCTCATTCTCATCAAATAGCCTTTAGAATTCTAATTTCTGTTCAACTTTAAGGAATCAAAATAAATACTTCATGGCTCGTCATACTCTGTGGCTCATTTTCCAACTATTTGTTGTAATGAAATTAGAATCTTTTTGGGTTCTTAGTAATTGTTGAAAGCTGATGGTTCTAAATAATGGCTAGACCAAAACATAAGTCTTAAAATAATTACTGCCATACTATTGTTTGCAGTGTGCAGTAAATACCTCCCAGCTGCCTGCACGGTTAGTCTGACCAGTGCCTGGACCTTCTTCTTTTCGGCATGGAGGGCACTGAAACACCCTGACTTGTCACCATTCAGGTTTATTGATGAATTAACAGATCGGAAAATATGTTATGGGTATCAATGAATGCTTCTATTTCATGTAGCCCATTTCTCCTCTCCCAACAAGTCACATATAGACTATGTTACCTCTGGAAAGTATATTGCCAGTGTGGGCTAGTGAGCAATGCATCTGACATCCTGATAGCGCATACTCTCATTAGGCAAATCCCAAGGATAACTCAGAAGCTAATGAGAATGGTTACAGATGCATTAACAAGGTCACCGATAAGAATATAGTCACAAATCACCTAATTAGGAGGGGAAAAAAAATCCTGGCAAGCTCTTCTGTATTTTGGTCTTACAAGTGACCCTCTGCAGCCAGCTGCAAGCAATTGCTTCTCTTCCCCTTACCTGTATGGATGGCTGCCAAAATACCTCTCAGCCTTGGGGCCTGAGAAGAGAGAAGGAGCAGGAATTCCTGAATTCTGGTATTTTGATCCAGTACGGATGATTCATTTGTGATTCTGTGCATACTTCTTCAGGTCTGCTTCTCCTCTACCCTGAAGATTTGCTCGCATCCATCTACTCCCTTTCCAAGTCGGTCTCATTCTGCGCTCCTTTTGTGTCAAAGGACATCGGTGGCGGTGCAGCACTTGCTACACTGGATGTAAAACCCACAGAAATGAAGAGAAACATTCATTGGGTTTTCATCAAATCAAACCTCCGTATATGAAAATTAGGGTCAGTGAAACTCACTTTTCACATCACTAGGAAATTCGGGTTTATCCAGGTTCTGTTTGCTTCATTAGAACCATAACAGAAAAATAGACACACTGGTATTCCCTATGAGACTGAATAAAAATTACACTTCAGTCTGATGAGATGAATAGGATGGAACCCAAAAGTCACATGATTCTGTCATTCTATAGGAAATGTACAGCTGACATAATCCATTCCAATTTAATCAAACCCTCTACATTTCTACCAGGTCAAAACAAAAAATCCTTCAAGTGTATGAAAACGAATTGTTTCCATTCAACCAAGAGTTTTCAGCCTACCTGAATCAGCACTTTTTGAGAAAAAAAAATGCCTTCAGAAAAGTTTTGACAAACTACAGAGAGATGCAAAATGCTGACATGTCCTGTGTCTGCAGCTGTGCTCTAAGTACTGCCTTACTGTTAAGCGGGCAGGAGATTTATTCTACTCCTAATAGTGAGAATTTACCTGTTAATATGTAAACTACTACAGACTTATTCTGTTATGGGTTTATAATACAAATAATTTGCAAGCTAGTAATAATAGTGTACACATAGGTACAATAATATGTATATACACATGTAGAATAGTATAAATACTGTGCACACGTATTTATAACAGTCATATGAATATATGCCTAGATAACAAACTCTTACATCAGTCATGCTGAATGTGTTTATATAAAATGACTATATATATGCTAACTATTTGTAGCAGAGGATGATGCCTTGAAAACAGAGGTACTATACAACCAGAATATGGCCTTAAAATAGATATTTATCCGCCTCTCCATTAATATTCACTAAATACTGCTCACTCTTGCTCTTCCCTACCATCCTCCATCCAGTGAGGCAACTTCATTCTCTCTTGGCACTTTCAAGGTTACTCTCTGCCTGAACAAATGACACCCATGCTATCATTTCCCAACTTCAACAGAAATCATCTTGTCCTTCACGATCAGTGTGCAAAGGTGTGTGCGCTAATAAATAACAACACTGCTCATTCAGACCGCGTCCTTCACAGAATCGCTTTCCAATCCAGTAGAGTTATCGGCAACATCAAACAAAACCCCTGCCAGCTGGGATATAAAAGCTAAAACCCACACTGACTCCCTGAATACAAAAAGAAATCGAGGTAGGGAAAAAATGGAAAATTTACCCACATGTTTCTGAAACAGTTAAGTGGAGATCCTTTGTAGCCTGGTACCCAACTGCGCAGGCAGCCGTGTTGAAAACACAATCTTTTTGGGGTGCCTTGGTGTCAGGTAGCCCCTACCCACATAGGCAGAGGGCATCACATGTGCTGCGGACTTCTGGTGGCAGGGAGTCCCCCTGAGAGACAGAAGTTATCTGGTCCTCTGGGTGATCAGTGACACAGATACTGCCCCAGAGTATTTAGTCTTGTCCTCAGGCAGCTCTTAAGCGCTGCCTGGGAGGAAGGGATGGGGGAAAGCAGCAGAGACAATGCCCATGGAAGATGCACAACAAGCCACTTGCCGAGGTCTGCTGCGGTCCCTAAGAGTGGATCTGCAAGACTTTCGACTCCTGCTGTAAAGTGAGAGGGTGCTCAGTTTGATATGGGTACCCCAGAAGTTTTGGCAGATGATAACCCCGAGGGTCTGTAAACGTACTCAGCAGCTGCCCCATAGTTTAGGTCTGACCCTGCTGCTGCTTACAACAGAGCTTTAAGGCAATAGGAAAAGGAAGGTAAAAGGTAGCGAGAACCAACTCAATGTTAGGAGTGCTTCAGAGCCAAAGTCACAACTGTAATCAAAATAAACCAGTAGTCTAAGAAGAAAACAGTATTTTTTTCCATGTTCAAAGATCTCCACACCTCTCGGATGCACCGTTCAATTTAACTACCAAGTACACTATTTAGCTGGAAAAAGTGTGGAACAAAGGATTACCTTTAGAAAAATCATGTTTATCAAGTGCCACAGCTAGTGCTGCTCAGAACTGCAGAGGCTTGGTGGAGTCACAGCAGCCAAAAGCCTCCCCTGCAGTAAACAGCTTGCTGGTAAATGAGGAGACGAGGCAGCCAGCCCAAGACCCTGAGTGAAGCCCATCAAAAGGTACTAGAGAGAAGGAAACATGATGGAACAGCAGCTTGAGAAAGCACAAAACAAAAATAACAAACCATGGACAAGCTTGAGTGTGTTTGGGTGCTAGTCTTCAATGCCCCTCTCTCCACTCCCACAGACATCAAAAGATAATACAAGATTTTAAAACTGCAAAAACCACACTCCCAACCTGTGGCCCAGCTTTTCCAGCCACCTCCCCAGCCCCAGCAGCAGCTGCTGGCAGAGGGCAGGCTGCCTCAGGGGGCAGGGAGGGGCGGACAGGGTGATGGAGACCCGCAGCTCCCTGGGACCTGCCTTTTGCAGGAATATGTCAGCAGCAACTTGCCTGGCAGACTCTAGGACACCGGCCATGAGCATAAATAACCCTGCATATCATTATTACTGTTCAAATTAAAAGACAAAATAAAATAGGAAGTTCATCGGTGCAGAATAAGACAAAGAGTGAATGATCAGCCCCAGGTTTGTGGAAACTCCGTGAACCGTTGCTCTGAGTTACGTGCGGAGGCTTGCACCCACATCCCTTCATCGCTACCGTGCAGCTCCCAGCTGAGTTAACTCCAGGCTGCTCCATTCGTTCTCTGCAGTTTTTAAGAAAACTGAGGCCTGTTTAGGGGATGAGGTTCCTACTGGTTTTGTTAATAACAGCAAAGGCCAAACACTGTCTTTTGGGGTTTGGAAAAAACACCGGTGTATATTGGAAAATTCAGACTGTGATCTAAGTGTCCTTTCATTATCAAAGTCAGTGCAGGTGCCTTGGTGGTTTCTGTAAGGGCTATGTAATCAAAGCTTTTTGCCTGGTTTTGGAACACAGATATGTAAGCCAAACAAAAAATCTTCAGGGTATTTTTTTCTTTCTTTTTTATTTTAAGGATAGAAGTTTTAAACAATGTTACCTATAAGATTAGAATAAATAAGATCTCTGTCTTGCAGCTGGCATGCAATAGGAATGATATTTTCTGATTTAATCTTTGTCCAACTTGCACAGTTCTAGCTAATCAAGTAGAAAGTAAACAATAATAATAATAATAATAATAATAATAAAAAATTGCAACTAGAACGTCAATCCTTTCAACTTACTGCTTGCTTCCTTCCTAAAACAGTGTGGGAGAAGTGAGACCACTTACTTATTTTAACACATACCTTACAGTTTGAAGGAAAAAATATGATTTGCTCCTGGCTCTGAAGGAAAAAATATTTTGCATTGATAAGACCCTTGCCAGCAGGAACAAATTCAGACTGTACATTAACCTTAGGCCTGCAAAACACTGGTTAAAAAAAAAAAGGATGTCATATCCTTCGTGTGTGAAGAACGCCTTATTCTTCAAACTGAATCACATTTATTTTCACAGACGGGTCAATATTTTATCTTGATTTGCCATATTTAGTGTTCTCAGAATGAAAATAGGTAAAATAGAAAATCTTCTAATTGTCACAGATTCTGTGTGAAGCTACAATGGCTGCATGTCACATTGATAAGCAGCTTATCCAGTACAAGAGAGCTGCGTTCACAAATTAATGTAAATTATGTGAAAGTACCAAGGAGTGGAACACGGGGCTATTATTCGCTGAAAGGAGTGACTCACAGTATTGCCGCTGGAGTGGCGCACAGAACCGTGCTCTTCAAAATCCCTGCTTCAGTTTCGTTTCACAAAATATTGTAATTCCATTTTCTAATGAAAGTAGCTTTGGCTTTCAATTCATTGGTCTCGCCGCATAAAAAATTTATCAAATACAATTTAAATTAATGTTTTATTCCCTTTTGTTCCCTGTGGCCTTTCCTTTCTGGAGGGAGCGACACTCGGGTGTCACGTGCAGCGGCAGTCTTCTGCAGGCACCGTCCCATCTGGGCTGCAGGAGCACCGTGCCACGTGAAGGCAGAGCTCCTGCCTACCGCTCAGGCTGTGGAAAGGGCCCCACGTCCATTTTATAACTCCGTGGCAGGACATGCACAGGTTCGTCCCGCGGGGGCTACAGTCACTCGTGGGCTCCCCGCCCTGGGGAACATGCAGCTGATTGCCGGTCCCCAGCCCACCAGGCATCTTACAGGCTTTTGGGCTCGCCCCTTTCACCCTGATGCATGACGAAAACGAGTCTAGGGGTGTTTTCTATCCAGAGGGGCTCAGCTTGGGACTTCCCACGGTTGCACAGGGCTTTGCCCACTGAGCACCAGGCTCAAATTTTGGCCAACACAAGCTATATACTGGAAAAGCTCCTCCAAGCATCAGCCCTCCAGAAGTGGCCAGGCATGTCATCCAGGGAGCTAAATAAACCAACGCTGCTTGTGTCTAACGTGTAACTAATCCACGTGGCACTTCTTTTTATTTTTTTCAGTTTCGTTTTGCTTTTTCCCCTGAATTACAAACACAGTTGGAAAATACTCTGATCACAGTAAAGTCATGCTTTACAGATGTTTCCTTTTTTATGTTCCAGTTGTCACATTAAAATGGAAGTGCCTTAGAGTTTCTCAAACACACACAGTGCTCAGAAGCTGCAAGCAGTTCTGTTCCCTCTTCTGTTTAGAAATTCACTAACAGCTGGAAAGTTGCTGCCTTTTCTTTCAAATTGAAGGCAGAATTTAACTGCAAATGAGATAGTGTTTATTAAGCATGATTTGTGATGATCTTGTAAGAAAAAAAGAAATTCTAAATCAGCATGCTCCAGCAAAAATTTAAAGTCTACCCATGATTGTATCTTCTGCCCTCAATACAAAACACCCTCACATTGGTCTCAGTCTTAAATACTTTCACCTTTATTTTAGGATGCAGCTCCAAACTGTCTGCAGTCTCTTCGTGGACTGGCTATAGATCAGCCCCTGCCTTTATCTCCGTTTTTTCCCCCTAGACCAGACCTTGCCTCTGTTCCTGCATTTAGACATGTCGATTCTGGGTCAAGAGGCTTTTTTTTGGTTAACTCTTGTCAGCCGCACAGCGTTTTTGTGCCTCCTCAGCTTTCCCATCTGGCCCACCTTTTTAATTTCTGTGTTATCATATTTAATTTTAACTTTATATGATTCAGCCATGAAAAAGCATTTTACAGCATAGTCTATAAGACAGACATTTCACAAAATAAAAAGCTGAAGTGCATTTCTCGGGAAACAAAAAAAAATTCTTCAAAGGTGGTATGGTCTCTATTTAAGTTATTTGCCATTTTTAAAATGCTTTTTCCTCTGCAGCAAAAGCTTCACCCACACTTGTATTCCAGCCCACGGCCACTGTGAATAGTTTGGAGCACCCACACACACATTCAACTTCCACAGGTCTAATCACAGAGTCCTTTTCACAGAGTGATTTTCAGATCAACCTAGATGCGAAGTTAAAAAAAAAAATAAAATCCACAGTTGATTCAAAGTCCAGGAAATTTCCAGATAGTTCTGTAGAAGTCGAGTCAGGCTTGACCGCGAGATGAGTACTGTCACAGAGACATGGTGTTGTACCTACCTCCCTGGCACCAGCTGCTGGGGCTTTCCAGTCTTTGATCTTTGTGCACAAATTCCCTGAGATATTTCTGTGAACAGCCGGCACCAATGAATCCGGTTTGTTACTTCATTTTTATACCCTAAACTGTCTTATCTTTTTACCAATGAATGTAATTACTGACAAATCAGCTCAGAAAGTAATGGCAATCACTCTCTTGCACAGTGGGAGGAGAAACAAAAGATAAAATCATTTTTCTCCTATCTGTCTTTTTAATGACCATGAAAAAAGCCTCTGAAATTAGTTGAATGAAGCTTGGCACTTCTTTCTTGGCTGAGATCATCCTTTCATTGTTAATTATTCTGTATCTAAATTCTCTTTGGTTGCAGCTTCCATGAACCTTTATTACTTTAGCAATATTCCTCGTTATCGAAAGTCTCGGTTTCTGTTTACCAGGGCAGTAATACACACACTTAGGACAATGTCTTGGCTTGACTTTGGACTATATAACTTCAGGGTTTCTTTTATGCATACGAGATAGCAGGTCAGGTTACATATTTGTTCTAGCTGCATTATAGCTGTTGAGCAGCGTTAGTACAGGAACAAATGAACATTTGTTTCTCTTAAGGGTACAGTTAACTTGAAATTAAAATCTGAGAAACGAGTTTAGGGAAGCTTCTGTCTCTTCTCTTTGTCCATCATGGCACCAGCTGGGCATTGCCATTCTTTCAAATATGCTTTTCTCCTCTGCTGCAGGGAGACACAAACTGGAAATTTTGTACAAAATATAATTAAATACTTAATCTGAAAATCTTAAAGTTTGCTTTTTTCCCTTTAATGTCTTTCAGTTAAATATTATTTGCAGTAATAATTTTTTTTTTTAAATCTAGTAGACCTGTGATTTTTAAGCTGTGCGTCTCTCAAACATTGCATGCAGAAACTTATACTTTCATATAAGTACTAATGAATCAATGTCAAAACACACTTCACACAACAGCTAACAATACAAACACTCTCTGCCCCAGAAACATTTAGCTTTTGAATTCAGGTTCAGTGAAAAAAAATGAAAATTAAAAGTTCAGTCATTCTGCCCTTGCCTTATTCAGAGGTGTTTTTTCCTTGGCATTACTATTTACTGTGGCATTTCAACAGCAAAAAAATAATTGCCGTTGTGAAGACAGTAATATTGAGTAGCTGGGACATGATCTTGTTCCCGAGTATTGCTCAGGAAGGGCTCTCACTGATTTCAGGATCATGAGTGACCATGGATCTGGCCAAAGGCCTGTGTGCCCACAAGCACCCCTTGACCTTCAGGCAGTTTTCCCGAAGCTGCTGCCCTGCAGCTTTTTTTGCACATACAAAGAGCACCAAGAGAGTCACAGGCTTGTGTCCCCACACCAGAGAAACACAAGGCAGCTCTCATTATCCTTGACTTCAGAGGAAGCTGAGGGTACTCCATGCGCTGCAGGTTCAGGCGTCTAATCAGCTTTCCTCACGACTTTCAAGAGAAAATGTTTATCAACACCTGACACTTAATGTCCCTTACCTCACCACGCTCCTGCATGCATTTGTCTAAAAGCTCCTTGGTCGCTCATCAGACGCCAGCAGAGATTGTTTTGACAACATAGTTATTCATGATGATTCCTCGAAATGGAAACATTTTACAGCAAAGTTATTCACACTTAGGATGGTGAGATTTCTGAGCACAACCAATGCGACCAATGGATGCTGCTTGAACCACTAAGCAGCTGTTCACTGAATGACAATAAATGGGTTCAAATCTGACACTGTAGCAGGGTGGAGTAGAGACATGAACCTGGATGTTTTCCCTTTAGATGAGTTTGCTAACTGCTAGGTAGTCGGCTGTGCTGGGCTAAGAAATATTCTCACTTTTTGGAGCTAAATTTGCAGGTTTCTAGAAGGGTAGAAGAGGAAATTAATGTAACTTTTTTTCATGGGATGAGGTAGCCTTTGTCCATCCAATCTCTACAGCAGAAAACTGATTCTCAGGAGATGCCTGTAAGGAAACATACTGCATTGCTAATACAACTGCGATGAAGATAGTACAAGAGCGGTATACTAGCTTAGGAGCACTGGTCCTCTGAGCAGCACAAACATTAGGGTGTCCAGCAGACCGGACAGACTCGTGCTGAGATGCACCAATATGCTGCCTGAGGCTGTGCCTTCTCACCATGCAACTCCTAACTGTTCTCTGAACAAGTTTTTTGGTTTTTTTTTTCCCCTATGTGAAAACAATAGCTTTTTAAAAATGTAATATGGTAGACACTACTTTATAACCCTGCACATCTTCAGAGTGCAAATGGACTCCACACTGAAAAGTAAACAGGCTCCAAGAGGAGAGAACCAACTAAAAAACATGTTAAAATAAGAATAAAGTAGCTGTAAATGAGCATGATGGAAATTAAAGGTTTCTAACTATCAAAAAGGCAAAGTTCTGGAGCAGCTCTGCAGAGAAGTCTGGACTAAAGAAAACTGAAGCAAACAAAGAAAAAAAACCCTACACAAACTAATATTAGGCTATTGAGCTTCATAACGTTAACAAACTCTAGCCCTTAGTACACAGAGGTGGTACTTTTGTTGGGTATGTTGATATGTTTTGGCCTACCAACTTTAGTGTCCTTGGAAACAAGCAAACTCCTAGCTATTTCTCAATATTATTCACTACTCTTCTCATTCCTTTTCTTCTTTTTGCTACAGGCAATTAAAATGGGCAAATGAGTGTTACAGGCTTTAGGTACAGGTATAATGCTAAAAGTCAAGGTAATACAGAGAAAGTAATTTTTTTAAAAAGCTGCCAAGAAAAATCATTTCTCGGGAAAGGGAGAAGCATTTAAAAACAAAACTGAAACATTTCTCTGTGCCAAAGTTACACGGAAAAAAGCTTTTTTTGCCACTTTCTTCTCCCCCCAGGTACACATGTTGGGGGCCTAATTGAAAATGAAATACTGATGTCATGAGAAGTCTCGCCTGGACTGTTTTGGCTTGGAGTGAAATGTTCCCACTGGTAGAAGGCATTTCCCCCAGGTAGGGCCCTACAGGAGAGCTTGCCGAGGCAGAAACAAGTGAGCAGTTTCAGGGTCTGCAATGTTTTCCTAACTGGAGAGCAACTTGGGAAATCCCTACGTGCCCTGCCTGCACAGTGAAGCAGGCAGATGCAAAAAAGCCTTGTCGTTGGTACTATTCATGACCCTTGGGAGACAGAAACGGATAAGCAGCAGAGAGCAGTGGGCAATCTACAAATTGTCCTGTGTATAAGGCCCCTGTGTTCAGTGTTTAAGCACCACTAAGCTACGTGGTGGGAACAGAGCTGGATAGGAGTTTATTTTCCATGCTGCAGAGAAGCTGAGAGTGTGCTGGCTTGCTGAGTTGCTTTGATAGTTCTTACAAATAAGAATTATTTTACCACTTGTTTAAATTTCAGGGTCTTTTTTTTTTTTTTTCCGCATGGACACACAGATGTACATATTGTCATTGAAAGGCAACTGAGGAAAGTGAGGTGAGAAAAACACAGCTCATGATTTTTGGGTCTCTTCCCTTACTCTGTGAAAGGAAAAACTCACTCAGCCAAAAAAGGGAACTGATAAACCTTTGAGCCTGCCTAATTCATTCAGCCCATCAAAAGGCGAGGAGATACACACACAGCCCCATTCATCCTGGTGTCCTTGCTGTACATTAATAAGAGATGTATTCACCCTTTCAGGGGCTCTCAGTACGTCCTTTCATTTTGGACAGTGCCTCATTCACCTGCTCCTGAAGTGTATCATTCCAGTAATATCAATCTAGGAGGCCATCAGCCCTGCATGCTTGATCATTTCCAATTAAAAGAGCAACATCTGCATTGTACGGGAAGTAAAAATGCTGGAAGACTAAGGAGGCCAATATCCAAGTTTAGCTATCAGAGGTGAATGTAACCTAATTTAAATGTGATGAAATTAGATCGTTTGCCCTACTTTTCATGCATTTAGCATTATCTCAAGAAGACTGATAAGGATGGAGCGAACACTTGAGAGCAGCTGGCAGGCAGCATGGTCACTGTGCTGCACCACATACAAAGTCTGCTTTCAAATGGAAAGCTAGATTTATTAAAATGAGAGATAAGGGTAAGCTATCTGGCTATCTGGCTCTCCAGCATCCTGCCTTCTAAATCACATTGACTCCTCCTTATGCCTTCACTAGCCTGCTTTGGCTGTATATTGAAATAAACTCATTACTGTTCATCATTTTTGGGGAGAGGGTTGCTCTTCGAGAGGTGTTGGTGGGAAAATTGGGATGTGGGGAATGATTTGTTTGCATTTTACTTTTTAATTCAATGAAGCTAGGAAGAGGAAGGCATTGCTCCTTTTGTCAGGCCGTAAGTAATGAGGACATCGCTGGTTCCACCTATTGGCAGAAAAGTAAAACCGATATTACTTTCTAAAGAAAGGAATTCCAAGTATTTCTAGTGCCATCTATGAGTGAATACAGAGAATTGCCAATTTTCTTACTCTTGTTTTACACACAAACACACGCACATACACACAAGAATGTAATACAGAGCGAGTGTTGCTCATCTTGCCCTTTCTATGTCCACATAAGATCTTTGTGAATACAATCCTATTGCAGCTATTTAATACATGCACTTAAATAAATCCAGCTGGAGTTAGAAAAAATTTAAAACTAGTCCCCATAGTACGAGGCACCAGCCAAAACTGCTGACATTCAGTCTGCCACCACAAAGCCAAATTTTTAAAGGAAAGCACGAAGGAGGTACTCAGGCTCGGGTCTCTCAACTTCCTTAATGACAGTGATCTAGGGTCAAAATCTGTGTTTGACCCAGAGGACACCAAAGAGGAATACCTTCCTTGTGATAGTTCAGTTTTTTAGAAACACACCCTAATGCAAAACCAGCTGAAAATGGCAAGAGCTGCTGCAAAATCCAGTTGCCATCCTCCACTCACCCCTAAAAAGACAAGCATGATCTGCCTGGAATTCCCCCCTGAATCTTTCTGGGAAGCAATTTAAAGCATCAGAATGATAATTATCTTTCTGTGATACACTATAGGTTGAATTTAAAATGCTATTGAAAACACATCATTAGAGACTGTCAGAAGAAGGGATGTGGGGAATCATGTACTTCAACGTTTCCTTTTTGAAGGTTCCCAGATGTACCAATTTCAAAGTGCACAGCTTATCCCTGTGAGAGACTTTTCTTTTTTATTTCTCCTCACCCCTACCTCAGTCTGTTTCCCCTTTTTTCTCTCCAAAGAGGACAGCAGCAAAGGAGAAGTGGTAATCCAGAAAATAAAGACTGGTTATATGGGATTTCATTAGAGAAAAATATTAAGAAAAGGACTACAAAACATCTTGAAAACCACATTATACTCCTCCAGGGAAAAAGTTAGGAATTCACATTAAGGCAATATTAATTTGCAGAATCTTCTCAACACAAATTTGCAATAGAAAACATTGCAAATGTTGTCATAAAAAGTGAAACACCAAGAAAATATTCCCTGGGGTTTTTTCCTACTACTGTTAAAAAAACCCCAACCAACCTACCAAACAACAAAACCACCAAAAGTGTAAGCAGCTGTATGGGGCAAAGTGTTAAAAGCAAACCCCAGAACTAAGAGGTGTGAATGTGTAAGCTGCTTGGAGCAAGGGAGCTGTGGAGCCTCCGCCTTAGGAGTTGCTGAGGGAAAGGTGAGAGGATGATGTTCACCTGTGGTCTTTGCTCAGCTCAGGGCTGGCCGCCCAGCAACCTGTTGGTAGGATTGGGCCCGCCCCCAGCATGGTGTGGTGGCTCCTAAGGTCTACTGGCCAAAAGTGGAACAAGCAAATTGGGAATAGGTCTCTGGGTGTCTAGCAGGGTGGGATGCAGAACCAGATCAGATCTAGAAGTATTTGCTAGGCTGACTGCAATGCCACGCAGGCACGTGTGTTGTTCTGGCTATTACAGATCTGGCTGGGAATAAAAGTGACTCTGCAGTACACAGATGTCATTGCTCCCAAGCAGCAGAGCCCCTTATTAAGCCGAGCATGTTAGATGAGCTCAGCTTTGCAGTTTCCTTTCAGCTCTCTGCAGGGACATTTTTGCAGCAGTACAAGCAATATGTGCATTTTCATTACAAGGTTTGATATCCATATTGGCCTAAGTCAAATAAGTACAACCACCTGGGCCAGATGATGACCTGGGTTTTCATATGTAAGTAGACAGCATCTCATTCCCTCTGGGGAGAAGCACACAGGAGTAAAAATTGTAACTTTTGCTCTGACTACAAAATTATTTTTAGTTTTAGGGCAATGTTCAAAGAAAAACCTCTGGATTATGACACAGTTTCTATGTTAAACAGTAAAGAAAGTGTATTATTCGTATTGTGCTGCTTTCAGTTTCTCTAGCAAGTAGAGGTTAAAGCAGGAGCTTTTCATTAGATGGGACTTGCATTCTCTTGACATCAGATTCGTGATAAAAATACAGCTAAACGTGGATTACCAAAGGAGCACTTAACCCAAAAATGACACCCAGAAACCAGGAATCCCAGCAAGCAACGTACATAATAATGCATTTCTCATCATTGGGAGGCATCAATTGAAAATGTGAGGGGAATAGAGGGTGATGTTACATCTGTTGTATTTCCACCTGAATCTTTACCTCCAAATAAGAATATTTTCTGTTAGTTTTAAGACAACATCTGATTTATAGTAGACTTGAATGAACTAGGGAATGTTTTCCAGAATCGAGCTCAAAGAAGAGATAAAAATCTAGCAGCGGCATTTTCAAGGTAATACGTTTTAGTTCAGAGAATACGGATGTACAAAAATATAAAAAGATATGCATTTGGTTTCCAGTAACCAAATGTCAGCAAATGACTAAGAAGGGCATGGTGCAACAGAGTCCTGGACTGAGACCCGTGTTTCAAAGCAGGTGTAACGTGGCGAGTAAGGGGCTGTATCTCGTAGGGGCTAGTACTAAGGCACGGCATTATGAAACACACCCTAAACTGTACCGTCCTGTTCCGACCTTTCACTTGTCCCCATGATCCTTCACATTTCTGTGATGTATGTCCAGAGCACATATTCCTAGATTTTTTTCTAAGGCCAATGAACACAATCTTTCTTCCATTTGGTGGAAGATCACTTGGGAACTTACGCAGGTACCTCTGTATTTGGGCCTTCTGCACGTGCCCTGAGGCAAAAAGCTCTTCTAACAAATCCATGTGTGTCAGTAATTAAAATATAACTGCAGATAAATATTTCCCACGCACACAGACACCATTGCATGCCTCACCTTTTTCTAAGCTGCGTATTACCAGAGAGCAAAATCTTCAATTCCTTTACCCATGATTTATCTATTTTTGCACATGTCAGGAATCTGTGTAGATGCACAGTGAGAAGCAATGGCACAACTGCTCGAAAATTTATCACGGGATGTGTCACCGCAGCTTCAGCACATTTCCAAGGAGTAATGATAAGTAGGTTTTACCCAAAGCCCTCCATCTGACCTGGTTGCCTGAGGAATTACCTTTCTTTCTGTAAGATACCACCATGGGAAGGACAGAGTGTAGTCCCTCAAATGGAAAAGAATAGGAGGATCTTCAATTTTCTAGACATACTTTTTTCTTAAAAGACTGATGAGCCTTTTTTGGTTGGGAGGGGGTGCTTGTTCATTTGGGTTTTTTTTTTGCTTTAGGAGAAGCAGAAAGGATGCACTTCAGTACTAGGGGAAATTGGACTATGTGATAATTTCATGGTTATAGTTTACAGACTGCGATTTGTGTGTATGTTTAAATTGCATGAATAAAACTAATGAGAAAACAGTTGATTAAACAAAACAAAAAATCACAACCATATTTGAAAAAAGCCAGGAGAGATCTTTAGGAAATATGCTCCCAGGCAGCAACTACCATGTGCATTCCTGTGTGGGAACCGAGCCCAGAAGATGCCCTTTGATTTTGCCCTGGAAAATAGTGAGTCAAGGGAAGGAAATTTCAATTAACTAGAAAGCAGAAGGACAAGTTTCCAGAAAATTCTTCTGAGAGTTATGAAAATAGATCCTCATTTTTCTCTTCTCTATTACTAGACACTGGCTGCATTGATATGAACATATAACAAAATCGACCAGAAACACAAATCTCTACTAAAACAACCCAAAATCCAGACCAAATCAAAGGAACACCTTTTGCCAAAAACAAAGGGCTTAGGCGGAAGGATTTGAAAGAGTTAAACCAGTTTGTCTTGGCTTACTCAACAAAACATTTTGGTTTAGTCCTTTCATATTTTCACCTGTGCATAACATTTTTTAACAGAAATTGTGAAAATGGGTCCACAAAATAGTGTAATAGCCCCAAAACTTCAAAGAGCAGGTTTCATACAAAACACCGTCTTTGGACTCAAAGTGGTGGGTTTTTTCCCCTTCATTTTAAAGTAAAACAAAACAAAACAAACAAACAAACAAACAAAAAACCAAAAAGAAACTGCAAGAGAATTACTTTCCCCTTCGATTTTTTTGTTCAGCTATCAATTCCCATCCTCCCACCCCCCCAAAGTCCTTGCTTAGCTCTACTTGCAACCTTTCATTTTTTAAAAAAGAGGGGAAATAAGATGAGAATTTGAAAATTCAGGGAAAATAAGGCTGCCTATGCAAACATTCACATTCAAAATTCTGGAATTGATCAGCATATCAATTTGTTCCTGACACTGAGGTTAGGATCTGAAACAATGGTACCTCCCCCACTTGCTCGCGATTCAAACGCAGCGTGTGTCATACCTCTGCGCACGTTGTTCTCCTGCTCGGGCTGCAAAGGATGAGCAACAGTAGTCTTATGAGTCAGTGCCTTCCCTGGAGAGCCTTCAACCGTAGCATTATAAAGGTAGTAGTTGTGTTAATTCAATCTCATGAGTATTTTCCTTCAGCCACTAATGATGGTAGAATGAGTAACTCCTTTCATATTTTTAGGAAATCCATCTTTCACATCATCAGTGGAGTCAGTTTTGGGGGGGAGCTTGACCAATCTGGTATTCAGCAGGACCAATTTCCTCCTGGTTTCATATCCTTACCTAAACGGCTGGTTTGGCTCATTCTCCTCGTGCAGCTGAGAGTCATTCAGCTGGCTGCTGTTATTGCCATGCGATCGTGGTAGGTTTGTATTTATAGCCTGGTAAATCACTGGTGTCTGGGCAAGAACACGCTATTTCTGCTGTTGTGAGTATTTCCACGGCACGATGTGTGCATGCTGTGTGACAACGGCTGAGACAACAGCAGCGGGGTACTCATAGGAGTACAGCTTGCTGCCCAGGCTAAGCTACCCCTCTGGCAGCACTAACTGGGTTGCCTTCATGGCTTGTGCCATGCAAATCCTTAAAAGTTAAGGTCTCTATGCACATCTACGAACTAGCTCAGCTGGTGGAAATGGACAAAATAAAAGCCTGCTGTTCTCAATGGGAATGATCTTCTTATTTTCACCAGTATTAAGGGAGTTAACATTAGTTTGCACTAGTTGCAAAATTGGCCTTCGATGTATAATTGATGACAGGTAGCAGCTGCCAATAGGTATGCCCCCCTTATTTATGAGGAAGGTCCATTCTTTAAACTGCTAGACAGATCGGGATGACTCCAAAGAAGTCAACGCACATCACTTGTTAAGATCTCAGTTCCAGTGGTAGGTGATAATTTTATTTTATCTTCAGCTGTCAGCACTAGTGAATTCTAATGCCAAGTAACATTGCTTCACTTACATTCCTTGGGTATAAGGAATGGGATGTTTCACATTGGTCTGTGCTACTTTTTGTTACTTGTGCTCTCAAGTAATTCGCAAGTGTTGTGGTTTAACCCCAATCAGCAACTGAGCACCACACAGCTGCTCGCTCACCCTCCCCCTGCCCCAGTGGGATGGGGGAGAGAACCAGGAAAAAAAACCCTAAAACCTGTGGGTTGAGATAAAGGCAGTTTAATAGGACAGCAGAGAAACAGAATATAATAATAGCAATGATAAAAGAATATACTAAACAAGTGATGCACAATGCAATTTCTCACCACCCGCCAACCGATGCCCAGCCAGGCCCTGAGCAGCGATTGCTGCCCCCCGGCCAACTCCCCCAGTTTCTATACTGAGCGTGATGCCATATGGTATGGAATAGCCCTGTGGCCAGCTGGGGTCAGCTGTCCTGGCTGTGCCCCCTCCCAGCTTCTTGTGCCCCTGGCAGAGCATGGGAAGCTGAAAAGTCCTTGACCAGTGTAAGCACTGCTCAGCAACAACTGAAACATCAGCGCGTTATCAGCATTGTTCTCATACTAAGTCCAAAACACAGCACTATAGCAGCTGCTAGGAAGAAAATGAACTCTGAATTAAGCTGAAACCAGGACAGCAGGGAATACTTTGTATTTAAAAGGCTTTTCTATACATCTAAGGGCTAGAAGTGTGTTCCTCTTCAAAACAGATTTGATTTATTCCCATGGCTTGTGCAGCTGGAAGAGCAGAACCAGCAGCAAATAGCTACATCCAGCTCAACTTGTGTAATATTAAAAGTTTGTTAGTTATTGGCTCCCTGGAAGAAGTTAGACAAAATTTGACAGAAAATAATTATTTGTATTGCTAGCAAAGCACACAGAAGTTGGAGTTGGCTCTGTCTCCCATAGATGTCATCTCCAAGGGCTATGAGAGCTGATTTTAAGAGATGTCTGGCACTCCAGCATCAGAAACTAACGCTGGGTTGGCTTTTTGGAGTCACTATCCTCAAATATTTCCTTTCCACAACCCATTTACAGTGACAAAACAAATCCTTTCCTTTCAACAACTTCTGGCTTTAGCACTGCTATCTCAGCAGGATGTGAAGACAAGATAAAAAGGCCAGCAGTGACTTTGCTTGCAGATGGGTCAAAGAAATTTTTCATGAAAACAGCTTTCAATTCATCCCTAAGATGAAGTTCAATGACTGCAGCACAGTCAGGTTCCGAGCTATTACACGTGTAAGTAAACAGCTCAGAGGTTAATATAGAGCTGAGAAAAACTGGGGAGGTGAGGGGGTGGGGGGTGTCCTATTTTTTGTTGTTGTTGTTG
>VZTL01069588.1:10261-26915 GCA_013400535.1 Scopus umbretta | reverse complement strand
ATCAGTTGGTTTCTGGATAATTCAAACATCTCTTTAGCCATACAGTGTACCCCAAACTGCTGCAACACTTTCAATTCTACCTCAACAGTTTTGCTTGGGCATTTTTTTACACAGCACTTTTTATTCAGATCACAGCAGATGAAATACCAAAGCACAAGTAATTTTTCACATTATCTTTGATAGCATACAGTGAGTGATAAATATTAATGTGCATTTATCTCCTGAACTAGTGACACTTCAGTTAATGAAGACACTCTATTACAGCCATTAAGGATTTATTTTTTAATAAACCTCTTCATCAGTAAGTGACAAACATAAAACTAAAGAGCTCTGGGGATGAGGCTTGGTTGCAGTAAACTTCTGCAGCACAGACAGGGTCAGTTCCACAGAATTTGTTTCAGCTAGAAATCTTAAAATCTTAACTTCTTGATTTTCCATCAGGAAACCTAGCATCACCTCAGAGCCTAGCTGCAGCCAAGGTCCCAAGACTTTAATGGCCTGCTCCACGATTCCAAATAGGAGTCTATCAACAAGATCTATACTGTAGATCGGGGCAGCTGGGGTGGGAAGCTAAGACAACATTTAATTCAAAACATCTGTCCTTTGAAAAAATCTGGAAATTTGGGGGTCATATGATCTGCAAGAAAAAAAAATCAAAACATCATAATTTCCCAAATAAAAGAAATCCCACCTTTGGTCTGCTCTGTTTTAAGTGCCTCAAAATATCACAACTAACTTACTGACATAAAAGCAAGAAAAGAGTTCTGATGCGAAGTTGGCTTCTGCCAAAGTTTCAGAGGTGATAAAAGATAAGAGTTCCAGCTAATCATCAGAAAAATGTTGTCACTGAGTCCAGCATGAACATCTGCCACTTTGGCCACAAGTGTCAAATATATATTCACACATTTAAACGTATACACAGATGAAAGTTTATAAGCATGAAATAAGTGCTGATATATCCATCTTCCATTCCACAGCAAAACCTTTTATTTCAGTATGGGCAGTCAGCAACACTGAAGAATATGGGCCAGCCCATTGTCCTGAATTCATCAGTACTATTGTACACTAATTGACCCTTTATACAGCAGGATACCTCACGATGACCATCAAGATGAAGAAAGGGTTCAAATATGAATTCTAAATTCAGCTGAGATTTTCAGTGACCACCACAGGATTAAAATTGCAAGGCACAAAGCAAGTTATCCCTGTCCAAGAAAGCACTTAAGCACATGCATATCTTCGAGCACATGAACAGGGACCGAAGGGCTCTCAATGTTGCATGAAAGGTTCATAAAATAAAACTGACTGCTTCACTGCTATGGTACTGATACTCAATGCGACCTAGCCTTAAAGCAAGTCAGTGGAAGTCAGATCCTTTTAGATACCTTTACACCATCCACTGGTCAAATCTGTGTTCCGCAGAGGCTAATTTTCTCTACTTCTCCTTGCAGTTACAATATGTACTTATGTCCAAGTGTGCAGGGTAAGCATAACCTCAGTGTTTTCAATTCTTCTCTTCCCTGTGCACTTTTGGAGGTGCAGAGACAGTGTCCTCCAGTTTCAGGTTCTGTAAGAACGATGCTAAATTTTTGCTAATGCCAGTTATAGCTCTTATTAATCTTTCCCAGATGTAAAATGTCCATAATATTTGGTTTGGCCTCTTGAGTGGTGAAACACAATGGGACAAAGCTATGATAGAGGAAGGCAGTCGTTTGGAAGGACTATACTAAGAATATAATTTGATAATGGTGTGCCTTGTACACTGTGTATTGTGCAATGGCAAGCCATTGATCACCAAGTAAAGTAACTGCATATTGGCTCCTATTCACCAAGTCTTACATATACTTCTTAAGTTCACAAAAAAGATAATGCTTAAATCAGTCTGAAGCCGCCAGGAATTACTTTAATGTTTAAAAAAGTGCTATCACTTTCTACCCAAAATAAAAACAAAACTTACTTCCTCCTTTCTTGAAAGCACTGCCATCCTTCCACTGCACAGTAAGCGGAGTTATCAGTACATCTATATTTAGCTTAATAGAAAATGTATTTTTTTCCCCCAGAGTGTATCTTACATTTCAACATCATCTTCTACCCAGAGGATCTGAGCTTACTAAAGCCTTAAACAGTGGGCAGACATCACCACTGCAAAAATACAAACCCACTTGGTTCACTCACTGGATTTCCAGCAGCAAGACAAAAACAGAGAGCAGTTAACTAATGCCATGGTCTCTTCTGTACCTTCCTAGGCCCAAGCCTTAAAATGTGTATCCACAAGCAACAGTTCAAGATTTCATGCTATTATTTTTAGCTATGTTTAAAGCTATGTGCTCAAGCAGCCACAGTGAAATCCAGACCAGAGAAGTAAAAGATTTCAGATTCAGAATTTCCAGCAAAAGTTTCCCAGTGTTTGAACAGTTTTGTCCACGCTTTCCTGAACATACCAATTATTCCCCTATGTAGCCAAGTGTCACATCTTCAACTGTGCCCAACAGAAAAAATTCTAATAAATTCACACAAAAGGCATGATTCCTTAATTTCAAACAACTTTTTGTACTTTAACATATTCCCTCATGTTTCAAACTATATGATTTCTTGGATCATAAGAACACAAGAATTTGTAACAGTTTATCACAAAATACATAATTACCTAAAAATTTTACATTGCTTTTTAAAGCAAAATAAGACGCATTGTAAAATGCAGGTTCCTTTATATTCTTTCATATAATGTATTTCCTTACATTTCTCTTTCTGTTTCTCTTCTTAAAATATTACAGAGCTCTAAGAAGTGAAAAAAGTCAATGCAGAGATAGACACTTGCATTGCAGGAATGCCAACCAGACTTGGGTAAACACAGTCAAAAATGGTATGTGTAATTAAAAAAAAAACTGATTTAGAAAAGAAAACATAAAAAGTACTGCATAGGATAATAAATGCCTACTTACTCTAGCTTTTTGCAGGATTTCCTGTTTTTCCTAGAAGTTTTCGTGCCCAGAATACTACTAGAACTGAGCTGTATCCTCTGCATCAATAGACAATACCATCGTTCAAGCTAGTCATAATCTCGGACTTGCAAGTTTACACAGGCAATTTACCCATTTTGTTAACAAAATATTTTGTCAGACAAGACTCAGAACTTAACCATTCATTTTTTTTCCAGATGATACTCATAAGCTTTGAAAGCAAACAACAGCTACTTGACGTCTGCTTCTTAATTTGACAGGTGACTGTACCAAGCTAAACACAGGAAATAAACATAATCTCAGATACTAGTGCATATGAACAGTGAGCAATTTTAAGCCAGAGCTGTTGAGGCTTTTAATAGAGTTCCAGGTACTACCCTTGAGGAACCAGACTCTCCATGTTTGCTACTAACAGATAATATTTATTTTGAATTCAAATTAATTCAGCCATTATTATCTGTTAGAAGCAGTGCTTGCAACTTACCTTCCTCATTCCTCTGTCATGGTCATAAAGAGCTGGTAACTCTACCCAGTCCTAAGCTCCTTCAACAACAGAGAGTCCAAATAACTCCCAAGTAATGGGAGATGATAGCAGGTCATGTACTACAGAGCTGAAACACATTTTTTAAAAAAACGGTACTTACTAGGAGGTAAATAATTTTGTCCATTGAATACCTACCCACATATGTTCATAAGCCGCAAACAAATTTGATGCAAGGCAGAGTGAGAAGGGAAGGCTAGGTGGCAATGTAAATAAGACTAATACAGCTATGGCAAACCAAACCCTACACCATGATGTTTTCACAAGAGAGCAGGTGTGCATAAGGATGTGTACCGAACTCGCAGTGGAAGCTGTGTTATGAATTTCTACCCTTGGCAAAACTTTCCCAAGAAGCTCTAGAGGCTGCCTCAGCTCAGGCAGGAAAAGTCTTGCAGAGTTTAACATCTTTCTGAAGAGTTTGCATTAGTATCTCTAGCACAACATAATGCAGCTCATGACCCACCTGAAGGGCCCCTGAGCTGAAATGCATTGGTGTTTCAACTTCAACTTTGCATTTCAAAAATGCAAATGATCTGAACTATTAAGCTGCCTGTCTACATAGAGCTGAAGTAACCTATGCAAGGGCATAGCTTCAATCCCTCTTTATCAGAGATGCTTTGGGAAGAAGACAGACAAGATGGAAAAGCAAAATATTTATAGAAGAAATTTGGTTCTAAAAGTTTCCTGGCATTTGAAGAACATACTGTGATGCTAGTATGCCACACAGCCGTGAAACTTTCTTCTTTCTGAATAAAAATTATTACTTTCAAAAACCCTGTTCCAATGGGGAAATGGAAGAGGACCAGATAGCTTCCTATAAACATCAGTAGTATCCTTTCACTGAAATCTGGTGATTTTCTAGAGAAATTAAAATACAAACTTCCCAAAAGTTGTATATGTTGTATATTCTGTAAAATTCTGTACAGAAATAGATTACAGGAAGTGAGAGAATCATAGACCAATACATCTGACTTGCATGTTTGGCAAATTGGTGAAAACTATAACACAGCTGAGAATTACACAGTCAGGTAAGGATCATACACTGAGGAGGAGTCCAGGTTGTTACCACAGAAATGGTCCTGCCTAGCACATCTTAGAAATCTTCATGGAAACCACAAAATAAGTGTATACGGGTATTTTAGATGACACAGAAAACTTAGTTTTCAATAAACTTCTGGCAAATATTTCAGACGAACAAACTTCTGTCAAAGGCTCTTACAGGAAATGATCTGTCATGGGAATAGAGGAAATGACATCTTGGGACATACCAGCTCTGGCTGATGGTAACTTTTGATTTATCTCCCAGTCCAGTTGCAACAGGTTCAGAACAAAAATAGGTTTTTTTTTTCCATATCAATGACAGAATTCATCTCATTTGCTATATTCTGCCTAGTACTCATATTATGTGTGGAATTAAATGGATGCAGTGGTACTGCTTTTGTCTGGGATAGAGTAAATTTTCTTCATAGTAGCTTGTGTGGGGCTGTGTTTTGGATTTATGAGGAACAAGTGCTGATAACACACTGATGTTTTACTTACTGCTCAGCAGTTTTTACACAGAGTCAAGGCCTTTTCTGATTCTCACACCATCCTACCAGCGAGTAGGCTGGGGGTGCACAAGAAGCTGGGAGGGGACACAGGTGGGACAGCTGACCCCAACGGACCAAAGGGACATTTTCTATACCATATGATGTCACACTCAGCAATAAAAGCTAGGGAAAGAGGCGGGAAGGGAGGGACATTCGGAGTTATGGTGTTTCTTCCCAAGTAACCACTGCGCGTGATGGAGCGCTACTTTCCTGGAGATGGCTGAACACCTGCCTGCCAATGGGAAATAGTGTATGAATTCCTTGTTTTGTGCTTGCATGTGTGGCTTTTGCTTTACCTATTAAACTGCCTTTATCTCAACCCACAAGTTTTTGCATTTACCCTTCTGATTTTCTCCCCCACCCCACTAGGGGTAAGTGAGCGAGCAGCTGTGTGGTGCTTAGCTGCCTACTGGGGTTAAACCAAGACAGTAGACTACAAATATACATGGAATCTGGACATCAAGAAAATCATCTATGCTTGCAGAAACACTTGATTTCTTCATGAGAAGAAATCATAACATTTCACAATATTGCAGAAGAGGCTTATACTAGGGAAGAGTGGAGCTCAGTGAAATGCTGAGATCCTAATACCACCACTCGTGTTTTCTTGCAAATTGTATGCAAAAGCCATTCATTGGAACATCCTGCAAACCAAGCAGAGAAAAACTAGATCTGTATTATCACTATTATATCAATTCCATGCGTGCATACACAACAGCTGTCCCCTCTTAATCTCTCTGTATGTAAAAGCATAGCTGCAATACTGTCTGTCATGTTCTAGGTAGATCAGACAAAGGAAGTTTGCACAAATAATCCTTTAATTTCAAACTCCAAAATGTTTACTATGATGTTTCCTTGATAATCCTACAGGTCAAGACCATAAATGGACCATCACATTTCCATGTGAAGGTACCTGTTATATTTTTTGGTTGATAACTGCAGAGAGAAGCAAGCAGTTAATTTTCACCCAATTATAGGCATCCTGTGTTTTGCATAGCACAAAAAGGTGGCCAATGTTATAGTAAGTTGAGTTCTTGCTAGTAAGGTGACTTTCAGATAAGTGTATAGTTGAGTAATGAATGAAGAGTAATGCCTTTCCTTCCTAGGACGGTTGCTACCATGGGCCAGGCATTTGGTGGCAGCAGTCCAAATACTTACGGACTAAAAGACAGAATCCATACCAGGTATCAACACTCTGAAATCTTAAATTGCTTCTGTGAACAAAATGAATGGTCAATACTATGAACACAGGTAAGGAAAGGTCAAGAGTTGCATATTGGTACACAAATCTGGGAGGAAGAAATTTACTGGCTATTTTCTAATTACTCTCTTAATGTAAAGGCTATGAACAGAGATCCAGATTTAACAAGTCCACGACTAGAAGAGGGAAAATGTCCCTCTGAATTTTCAGAATTATTTTTAGGCAGCTGGAAGAAGTTGAATTTCTGATGAAACAAAAACTCATGAAAAGGAAACTGAAAAGAGTGAGATGTCAAGGGGAAAAAAAACTAACAGTAGAACTGACTAGCAGTCTGGAATCTCCATCATCCTAAGGTCCACTGTTAAAATATTAGAAACTGTGGACATAAAAGAACCTAAAAATGCCTGTATCCACATTGGTACAAACCAAAAGTCCATTCTCACCAGTAAGCAGTAGTGGCCATCAGCAGATGTCTAAGGAAGCATACAAGAAAACTAATACTCTCTCCAAGCCTATAACCTTTTTCAGATTGCTTGAACCGGATCTGTTTGGTAAATTTCTCCTCCATGAACTTTCTCATCCTCACTCTCACCATGTGAATTTTCAGCATACACAATGTCCTGCAGCAGGAATTGCCACAGGTCAACTGCTCACTGTATGAGCAACATCCTTTTGCTTGTTCCCAGTTATCACATTATGAGAGAAAAAGAACAACTGGTCACTATCCATCCTTTCCCTATCACTCATGATTTTGTATCTCTCAATCACACAGCCTTTCACTTGCATCTTTTCCCAGGTAGAGCCCTAGCATACTTACCTGTTCCTCAGACACTGCTGCATATACTTTAGTCACCCCCATCAACCATTTCTGAACTCTTTTCCAGTTCTACTCCCTTTAGGGTAGGGCGCCCCGATCACAACAAAATGCAGGCATGTAATGGCTCTCTACAACAGTACAATGTTGTTCCATTTCATTCTCTGTTTTATTCCTTTATGTTCACCTTTTTTTTTTTCAACCTCTGCTGAGGCTCTGAACTAATGTTTCCTTGGATGTATGTATCACAAGCCCTGGATTGCATTCCTAAGGGAAAATGTCAGCTCAGTGACCACTGTTCTATGTGTGATTTTTTTTTTTTTTTTTAAGCCTTACCTTTACATATATATTTGTCCTACAAGAACACAAGTGGGGTAAAAGGAAACCAGTGCCTTCAGTGACTGAAGGGATCATCTTTGTTTCCTCAGAGATGCAGCTGAATGTATAAAGGTTACCAGATGATGCCCTTTCAAACATATGATATTTATTTGGAAATTCCACTGATCTCCACTGCGGGAAATATTCTCTTGTCACATCAGACACTTTCAAAGACCATAAGACTGCTAACTTCTGAAGAAATAGATTCTCTTAAAACATAATTTATCTATTCTAGTGCCTGGAATCTATAGTAAGGAAGATTGCCTAATACCAAATCAAGTTTGTCACAGACCAACTTATTTCATCCACACATCAAAAACTACCTGAAGGAAAGTATGTGCAGTCTTCAAAGACAAATACTTGAGTTCTTCTCTGTGGCCCTGTGGGATTTTATCAAGGTTTTTCAAAATGGTTATATGTGCCCATTAAAAATAACCAATTACCAAGCATTCACTGCAAGACACTGGCTGAGTAATGTTTGTGTCCAACTAGATCTAATATATCTGGCATTTTGTCCTCTGGGGTAGACATAAAAGGATCAGTAGTTTCATTCTTTCACGTACAGCAAAAATTATGGGGACCCTGCAGCCAAATGTAGTAAAACTGCTTCAACACTGAAGCTGAATTTGGCATCTATGCTCTGCACACATGTAGTCCAATTGTTGTCCAAGCAGCGTTTCAGGATCCAAGAGGCCTCTGGAGTGGTATATGAGACACCGCTGCGATTCAGCTGGGATTTCTCACACATCTGCCTTTCTGCTAGAAGGATTTGGAAGCATCCCCTGGACAACAGCAGGGCTAGTGGGACAACAACCTCAGACAACTCTCGCAAGAAGCACTAGGGACTGGAATAGAGGACTGCACTATTTACACATTTTTTTGTAGGTGCTTGTTAGAAAGGGTTGCTGCTTGAGCACTTTTAAACACTTTTCCCTGTGGTAGGAGATCTAGCTGTGGAAGAAGAAAGTCCCTATATACAGAGCGTAACAATATGGAAATGGTATGTAAGATGATGGATTGGAATATATGTTTTGCAGGGTATCGTTTTAGCATTCTGCGAAGCAAGGAAGTGCAACAGAATGGCTCATTGTTTTCATGGCCTGGATTTTTAAATGATTACTGATGCTGCCTTTGCAGACAAAAAAAAACCCCAAACCAACAACAAAGGGAATGCTGAGAGGTGTAAAGTGTGGAGATTATGGAGGATACGAAGGATGAAGATATTCCTGTGATCTTCACAACTAATACAAGTAGCGTCTCAGTACTTTACCATGGAGTGTGAACTACAAGTCTTGATCTGGAGAAAGGACCAGAAAACTTACCTCTACCATTCTCAGAGATTATGCAGCAAGAGGCGCAAAGTATACCTTCAAATACCTCTTAGGTGTTTTTAATCACCCAGAAGGTTACATAACAGTCAAAGAGACTTTGCCACTGGAAAATATCAGCTCAAAGCTGCCAAAGTGCCCAGAGAGCCCCAGGATCTTGCACTTTGTACCTTTCGTTGAATGTTGAAGGTCACTAGAGCTTTCAGGCACAGTCTTCAAAAATCCCTGAGAGCCTGAGCTTGGGTGCACAGACTACATCTCTCCTAACTCTGCAATTCTAAAAAGACAAGCAATCACAGAAAAATTAATTTGGATCCATCACACTTGGAGATTCAAGCATGGAAGACAAGAAGAAAACTCTTGTTTGGCTATATGTCCTGAATGTCCTCTAAGTCACTGACATCACTGAAGTAGCATAGTGCAGTTAGCATAATCTCATTATCATGACTATTGTTAGGATTATTCTGGAAAAACTCAATAGAAAATTGCCTGAAAGATATTAATACAAAATTTTTATGATTAGGAGAGAACAAATACATTTCTAATCGAAGCATGCAACATGTTCACTTGCACATAGATTGGTCTTTACTCTCAGATAACCTCAAAAATATTGCTATGAAATAAGAAACAAAGTTTGCTTTTGAAATTATTATGGACACAAGAATGGACATACTTCAGTTTAGCAGTATGTGTGTATATACATACATGTTGTGTACATACAGGGGTACACAACACATACTGGCCACAAAAATATATGCTAGGAAGACTAATCTTTTCTCAGCTCACAACACAGTTAATAGTCTCACTTGTACACTGAGAGGCAACATTGTGCAAAATCTATTTTGTCATCTAGATTCAGCCTTATAAGGAAACACTTGTGCTTCAACAGTTCCAGTATGGCATATGCTGGGCATTGGGAAAGGAAAGATTTTGCTTTGTACAGCATTATCTCTATACCAAAACCAGAACCAAATGTAAATGTCATCTGGCGATGTTTCATGTTAATATATGGAACATAAAAACACTTTGAAATTTAGTCTTATTTTCAAATAATTTGCTGTTTCCCATTTTCTTGTACATAATACTTCGCTACTTGTCTGTAAGACTACAGTAGAACTGTGTAACTTACAAAGAAGCAATTCAGATTCCAACATCGTGTGTTACTGAGTGTATAATAGAGTGTCAAAAAATCACACTTCTGTGAATTTTGTAGGATCATTACAATTCAAAAAGTATTAAACTATGAAGTGCACTAATGAAGGGAAAAATGTGTATTTGATGTTATACGCCAGCATCCTAACTAAAACACTGGAGTCCAGTGTTAAAACAGAAAATAGCCATATGTCTTACAAATATATACTCCTGGTACAAAACACATCTGTATTCAGTACAGAGTCAGTAGCCTAAGCTATTTTCCAGTCAGACAAATTCAGGCCTTTTCTTAGTCTACAACATACTAAAAATATTTAATATGAAGCGATGTTCACAAAGCTCACAAAAGGGGAAGTCTGATTCTATTTTTGATTGCCAACGTTTAATAATTCAGGCTGAAATTCAAGTTGCTAAAGGAACTTTTACAACACTTGGCAAGAGGGATGAAATGCCACTGTTCAGCTCAAGAAATCAAAAATACAATTATTTAGTTTGAACTTACCAAAGCTCAGGTATTTTCTTTGTATTTTTTTCAACATAGCCAAGGGAAGAATTTCCACTTTGGCAAATATCAAAGTTTCCTCACAAAAAAAAAAAAAGCCTGATTTTGTTGCAGCATATATTCCTTTTTTAAAAGGACATCCAAATTAATAATAGTGCACTAGGAATTTTTCATAGAAAGTTATGAAATCACAGAAAGAGAAAGGATGTCGGAGAAAGAACAGCAACAATACACAGCATTAGCAAGCATCCTCTGAAGTGTCAGTGACACTTTAAAGCAGCACTACATTAGCTGTTTTCATGCAAGCATGGGCTTTGTGTAATAGATGACAGCAAGGGCTGCTACAAAGGTTTCAGGGCCGTTTGCTGGGGATATTCTCTGGAGCACATTCAGGGCTTTTTGCCACATGTAAGTGATGCAGCCTTGCAAACCCATGCTAATATAACCATGTTTGTGTTTATACACCACCACGGCAACATTTGATCTCTCTATATAATAGATTGTTCTCTCCGTAACGTATGTCTGAGCACACTCATGCGCACACAGTTACATTAGCATCACTTTAAGTTCATGCTGTCCCACACCTAAAAGCTGGGGTATTAAAAACTAAATAAAACTCCAACTTGGCCCCGCTGCAGAAACACCACACCGAGCACTCCGGCAGGGAGACGCGCAACCCCCGCCGGCTGCCTGCATTGCCCAGCGCTGTGGGAGATGGACCAGACCAGCCTGGTCTGCCTCAGCATCCCACGAGGGGCACGTATGCCCTCCCTTGACAGCTGGGCTCGGCTCCGCTACCGACACAAGCTGAGTTTCCAGCAGCGCAATACAGATATTGATACTCCCTGACCCTCCGCTGACACCCAACACAAATATTGGGAGCACGACAGCCTGCCATGACAGTAGTTGAACAGCTCTCTGGGTTTCTGCTCTCCTCGGACGCAGAGAGAAGCGGTATTCTCCTTTATTATTATACCATGTTTCCTTGTGTATGTCAACTGTTCCTTAGTTACAGAGAACTGCACTCTTTCCAGACAAGTGTAATGAATCTTCAGAAAAGGAGTAAATTTTATTTATTTTTTTTAAAGCATTTTAAAGAACTCCCAGAAGGAATTAACATTTTTATTTACAGCCTTGTCTGTTCAGATGTGAACACATTTCTATGTAGCCACCTCATGGTAGCATATCCTAGCCATCTTGTAATGAAATTATTGCAAACATATCAGCAAGACATGATCCCACATATTTAAGTCATTGCAACAAATTTTGGCATGGATGAAAGTACATTAGTTACTTTAATTACAACTGAGCCAATCTCCATTAGGTATGATTAACATTTGGCCTAACTTTTCTCTGTCTTGAAGCAAAAGGAGCCTCCTTTAAAGTTCAAGATTAAACTCACGTTCTTGAGGTTTACATAATTATTACAACTCTGGCTCAACCTTCACACTACCATTATCTCTTGTTTAGGTAAAATAAAAACAAATCTAGAACAAGACAGAAGTCAATTTGACCAACATTTGTTTCTTAGACCAAGATAACACCTTATTACTAACACAGGAAGAATAACAGATTAAGGAAAATGGTAAAAAGTTCCCATCTGCAGTATTCTGAAGATGAAATTTTAGACACGCAAGTCTCTATAGAGACTTTCCCAGAGAATACTGACAAGAATTATTGAAGTGTTGCAAGCTGTTACAGCAGTGATGCACCTCAACTGGCAATCCTCTACAAAACACTGCAAGCATAGGTGGAGACTGAAAAAAAAGAACTGGGAGAATTGCACTGGCAATACCAGTTTCATTTAGTCACTTCAATCCTCCAAAACATTTTTTATGAGTGTTTCGGTGATCACACTTACTTGCCAGGATACTGTCAAACAATTTTAAGCTTTCTTCCACTGCTGCTGACAGTACAACAATCACATGCAAAAAGGGAGCACATCACTTTGGGGACAAACAGGCTCACAGGCTGCCTGACAAGAGGATGCCTAACCCCCAGAAGGGCAGCCGGACAAGGCATCCCACCCACTACCAGTGCTCAGGCACCTCCTCTGGGATGCCGGAGCATCCACCTCTCTGGTAGCAACAGGTTCATGTTGAATCACAACTCAGCCTCACCTTCCTCACTCGCATAAGGGGATTCGGACCCCATTGCCCAGTGTGCCATGGCCAGAGGCTGCTGGCTGAGCCCACCCAGACCTCAGGATCTGCTCAGCTCCAACAGGCATTACACAACGGTCAGACAAACTGCACCGTCCTTGATCCCAGCTCTCCTCATTTTCCCATGCCATAACCACTAACCCAAGTACCGCATCCTGTTGTTGTCTTTAAACCTACCAGCTTTTGTCCTTGGGGAGCACAGTGTAAGGGACATGAATCTGTGCCTTTCAACGGGTTATGAGACTGATGCCAGACAATTCAGCCTTGCCAAGCCAAATTGGGGAGTATTGCTGGAGATAGCTCACATGAACTTGAGATACTCGAGGTTAGCTGGCAGCTGATCAGAGATTTTGAGGAGCCAGTGTTTTTATTTGGACATCTAAAATGGTGCTTAGGCAGCACTAAGCATCTAATTGCTCCGGCAATTCTACGTTCTCGCCTCAAACTCCTTCAGAAATGCCTTGACCCAAAAGTGATCTTTCACACAGTTCCTTTCGGAGCTACACATATCTATGGGTATAGCTCTAACGCACAAACTCTTCTGTGAATAAGTAAGTCCTGTGGTAGCTTAGAAATTTCTAGAGCTGGTATCTAGACCAAGGGAGGGGGGCAAGAAGGAAGTTATTCCGTATTTTGAAAAATATTCAGTAATCTTTATCTACCACCTGTCTCTCAATCAATCCCAGTCCCCTAAATATTTCCTAAAGACTTACTAAGGTCAGTCAGGGAACAGAGTCAATCATTCAAAAGAGCCTCAATGTAAATAATGAGTGACAAGCCACAAAGCTAAATTCTGAATCTGATCAGCAGCTTTCAGGGACATTTACGGATGCTATCACTGCTCCTCTTCTGAATAAAAGTATGTTTAAGAAAACACATGTCTAGGTCCTCACAGGCATCTAGAATAAATACACACAAGACTCCAGTAATCAGGAAAGGTCCCAGATTATTAGTCTCTGAAGCATTTAGATTTTGCATTAATGAAAGCTTAAAAGCATTATTCTTCCTTTAATAACCTCTGTACCTCTTGAACGGATTTTTATAGATACATGAACATTCCTACTGAATCACAGTCAGTATAGTAACTGATGTGTTACCATAACTGTAGGACTTAATGGATTCAGAAGGGATCCCAAGCCTGACAGCCTATGGAAGCATAGAAGAAGAGACTTAGCAAAGACTCTGGCTGGTGCAAATGTACTACTAGACATGTAAAAGGGTATATGAAGTAACCTGAAATGGTGCTGTTAAAAGTTACTAATGTTAACAGTTTAAAGAGCGTCAGTACAGAAGCAGGCTGTGAAAAGATTCAAGGAATGCAGCACTTCATTACAGAAGTGTATTTCAGGCTCAAGGGCTGCAAAGACAAGGAGGAAAAACTGCCATGCACATGTAAGTGTGCTTACCACCTCCACCCCCCCAAATTCCAGCAGAATTAATGTAGAAAGAAGAAGGAATAACCAAACACCAGGCAAGGACTCATAAAATGACTTAGGCGAATAAAGTACTAGAAACAAGTTCTGAATAAAAACACAGTATTGAAAGAAAAAATTAAAAGGTAAAAACAGATCTGCACCATGCAGAAGAAATGGCATGGTAAATTAAAAGGACCCTTTTTATACCTGGCAATTATAAGCTACTGAATGCAGGAGAAGGGAAACATTCTGGAATTTGAAATATGCTTAAAAGGCCTAAAAACCACAACAGGTGCTGTATGCAATCCAAAATTACTTTGAAGAGATGACAGACAATTAAGGGAAACTCTGAGTCATCATCCACTGTTGCTTGCTTAACCATACAAAAAGACTGAGACATAACAGTACCTTATTTTCTACAACTCGAATGCTTTTTCTGTTACCGAAATCTATGATTTTTCTGAAAAAGAAAACCTCCACAGTCTGTAAAATATGAATATTGAAAATGAAACATAAGGCACTGGGTTAGGAAACCAGCCAGTCAACCTACACTGAAGCACCTGAATATATTAATTTGAGATTTAATGGACATGGCTCTTCCAAAAAAGAATTGCAACCTAAATGTGAAGGGTGAACGCTTGAGCTGGTGTGAATCAACATTGCTCCACTGAAGTCAACTGAACTATGCTGTTCAGAGAGGCCGAGGATCAATGCTCTATTTAACATAAACAAGTACTAGCAAACATTCCCAATTTTCTGCTGAAATTTTACATGCCAGTCAGATTGCATTTCTCACCTACGATTCAACAGTACAAATAAAATGGCTCTGTATAACTTTCTGTTGGTAACATGAAGGCAACATTTGGCAGAAGGAAGCCTTCTGCAAACATCCAACATGGGCTTAAAAATATTGTTGCTTTTCTACTGACAAAATTGATTTATCTTTAGCTACCAGATGGACTCAGGAAAGATGGATGAATTCTGTAATGGAGATGGAATGCCCTATTTTATGTCTGTCTCATTGCCACTTTGTACGTTCCTTTGCTCTAAATTCAACTGAATTTAAAACACAAGGGGAAAACTTCCACAAAAAAAAATATATTTTTAAGAGTTTGTTTGGTTTTATTTGCAGAGAATTGTTTCAGTCAGCCTGTCTTTAAACTCCAGGGCATTAAGATAAGCATGATGCTAACGAGGAAAATAGTTTTAAAAGCAAATACCAGATTTGTTACTTCAACAATCTCCTTCCTTTCACAGTCCTAACAGCCTTGCATTGAGCCCTAAAGGAGGTTCATATTCCCACAGGTTAGAAGAATAGCAAAGCACCTGCTCCCACTGCGAACAGCTTGGGAAGCAGGAATGGTCCCCATTATCTGTCACCAAAACTTCACCTGAGGGTCAGGTTTTGAATTGCACGTGTCCAGTCTTGACAAAATGACTAACGTGTCCAGGAGCACAAATGGCCTAGCTTCTACCAGAAAATCTATGAATTAAAAAATTATAAAATCTATAAATTGTCTTATTTTACTGTCATGCAATAACTGCTTATGCCATTAAACAAAATGTGCAAAGTCCTGCAAACACAAGCAGCAGGAGAGCAGCGCAGGAAGCTGGACTCTCAATCTCTGATCTCCATGATGACCACGGCAGACTGGAGAGCACACTGGAACAACCTAACCCCAGGACAGAGCAGGCGGGGAGGGCAAAGGATAACAGTCATCAGGGTGCTACTGGTGAGAGCTGGTAGTTGCTCTCAATTAACCTCTTCTCTCCGAGAGCTTAGGCACGGCACCTCTGAAGATCTGCCCTTTGACTAGCTGAAAGCAAGAATGAAATAAATGCAAGGACAAAAGCAAAGTGGGTACACGTTTTTAAAGTAGTATTGTTCCCAGATATTTAGCAACCCTCTTTCTTTTTCATTAGATGTGCCTTTATCCATGGCTGCCTGCGTGTGTTTACAAGCTTCCCTTTCACATTTCCCGTAATGTTCATCACGGTAAAATAACTACCAGGTTCTTTCTTATTCATCACCTCACTGGTGAGCCAAAACAGTTTTAACCATTTCCCTAACCAGAGACAAACCTAGACTTGGTATTGCTGAGAGGCACCTAGGCACGGTACACGCGTCTGAGCAGGTGACTGTCTTCTGACACGATGTTTGTCCTTTTGCTTCCTATCCTGCTCTCTGTCCCTCCTGTTTGAAAGGAAAAAGGTTGGAGCTTTGAATATGCCTTTGTGTGTGCGTAGACTTCCCACCTCAGGCAACAGCATCAGTTTCAGCTGATGTTTCAAGGCACTATATTGTGAATAACAGTAAGTTGAAAATGCACTGTGCCGTTCTACCATTGGGCGTGATTTTATCCTGTGACACAAAAAAAACCCCACAAACCCGGTGGCAGAATATAACACTGTGAAATCAAGGTGGGCTTTGGCTTTAAGTTTCTGTCCCTATAATGGGTGTCGCTGCACAGTCAGCATTCAAACCCAGGAGCTATTGGTCTCACAACCAATACAGAAACACCACGGCATTTGAATTGTCTTCAGAAAACGCAGTCATCCTAAACACTTGCAGTGCTGGTTTGATTTTGCTCTACTTTTCTCTAAAGAGAAAA
>VZTL01069586.1:3279-37350 GCA_013400535.1 Scopus umbretta | reverse complement strand
AAGTCCAGGTTTGCTTTTCCTAGATTTGTAGGTTGCTGAAGGTGGACATCGTATATTGTACGAGTTCCTCACTTCCTTATATGAGTTTCCCTGAAATGACAAGGTGAGCATAATAACATTTCTTCACTTCTTACTAACATATAGGTTAGAAAAATTCTATTTCATCATATTCCCTAAGAAGGGTTTTGGTAATGGTGACATGATTCTTACCTACAGAATAACTTGGTTGATACAAATTGCATACCAAATATTAGCCTTATTTTTTCAAAAATCTGAGTGCTTGCATTTTTTTGAGAGTAAAGTAACCCTATCTCACATGCACACAGTTTTGACCTATTTCCCTTGTAAAGAAAAAAATTAATGTGGTGGAAGGCCTGAAAGAGCATTATGACTCCGTTGTATTCTTGTAGGGACTCTATTGGGTGACCATTGTATTTATTTAATTCTCATTGAGTAGACAGAGCTGAGGTTTAAAAAGAAAATCCTTTTGTCTCCTGCCATCTTTTTTGATTGTCACGTAGCTCAGTTTTGCTTTTTGTCAAAACCTTTTCAGAGATGCTCTGAGTACGCGTACGTGCACATGTGTACACAAAGGATGTACTTTCTCCATTCTTTCACTGGAAGTGGAAACCTCACTTGCTCCCAACCCTGGTTGTTACACAGATAGATGTGTTAAAAGGCATTCAGTCATACTCTGAGGAAGTTTCAGGTTTGGGTACTGTATGTACACTAAATAAAGGATGCTAAAAGAATCACACTCCTTCCCAGTTCAGCCATTGCCTTGGACAACTGCAGTGACTCCTCAACTGAGGATACATTGCAGCTCAATGAACTCTACTTTTACCTGCACTCTGAGCATTGGTAGGAAGGATATTGGATGTAAGGTTACAACTTCTGATTAGTTAACGGCATGCAGGTCCAAAATGCTCCAAGAGAAGAGATTCGTATTGTGTGCTCTTAACGATCAGCTAGAATCCGTGAGCATAAATCAGTCTTTCTCCTTGAGAATCTTTTCCTTACTTTTTTATTAGTGTAGATTCCGAAATAGTAGATCTGAAGTGACTGCTTTGATCATGTAGTCTGGCAGCATAGGAAACCAAATAAGAGAGGGTTCTGTCCATCCACACGCAGGTGAGCAAAGCTGGCTGAGCTGGGGCATGTCCAGTGGGCTACTGCTAAAGATGGCTGGCCATGGTTGTAGAGATAGGTATAGTGGCCTCGACTCTTGAATTTTTTGCTGTTTATGAGTGAATTCATCCAACTAGCTGTGATTTTTTAGAGTGGTTAAAGTGGGGTCTTCTGATCCTAAAAAGATCCACAGCATCAAAAGTTGTATAAATTAGGAGTACATAAGCATTCAATGTTGTAGTACCTAATAAAACTGTCCTTTATACACTTCAGAATAATTTAATACCAAAGGTAGTTGGACTAGTATAAACTGATTCGACACCAAGACAATTTAAAATGTATCATTTTCATTGTCATTCAGTGCAGATCGATTTTCTGGTCGTTGCGATGTATTCTTAATACTCTGTATTTACAAGTATGATGAAGATGTCTGTCTCAAACCAAAGGCCAGAATATGTCATGTATACCTGGATACCAATACAATGAGATAAGACGAAGGAGGAAAGATTTCCTTTATACTTCAGGCACATTTGTTTGTTGAATCACTCGCCTAAAAATAGGGCTTCATAAAGTATTCAATACCAATCTAATTAGTCAAGAGAATGCTGCTTTTCAGACTGGAAAAGCGTTCCCCAAAAGTGATGCAACATTTATATCTGATTAGAGGATACAGGAGAATCCTAACTAATTGCTTTGATAGACTTAAACAGAGTAATAATGCGCAAGCAATAACTAAATAAAGACTCATTTTAACTCTGCGTGGTTTGAAAATAATTCTTTTTAAGAAGCTAAAACTGCCTGTTAGTTCTAAAACCCCAAGACCGTGATTTGAGGGCATTTCTATTTCTGAATGTATTTTGTAGGTTTTTCTGTAATAGAAAGGAAAGCCTGGGAAGTGAGATTTCTGTCTGTAAGCAGTGTTTTGTGTACGTTCTAAGTGTTTGCAAAACTTTATACCCCAAATTTGGTCATTCCGTAAGTAAACGCTGGGTTTTGTGCATCAGAGAGGCAGCCATTGATCATAGACCTTTAAGTAGCCTTTCTCCGTGATACATGGAATTGTTAGGCACTCTTAAAAGTTCATGTAAGAAAAAACAAGTAATGGGGCATCTTTGCAATATTAGACTGTCAAAATTTGTCTTTACTGGCTTTATGTCCACTTTACTAATAAAAGAAATGTTATATTGGTATTCATATTGTATGTGGTAGATCTGAATCCAGGCTATTAGTATCTAATTTTCTTTTTACTTTGTACCAAGCTTTTTATTTCACCCCTTGACCAAAAAATTGTTAAACATTAACAGCTGAGTGTGCAAAGAGGCTTCTTAAAATGCAACATTTCAAAAAGTGCGACAGTTGCACTAAAAATTGAAAACATACTTTCAGCATATGAAAATTAAGGAGAAATTTTCCACGGTGGGAGGGGCTTGAGGGGGCTAAAGGGGGGAAACAATTCAGGGGAGTTTTGCATAGTTCTCCAATGAAATATTTTTCTAAGCATATTGTAATGAAACTGGACTGCAAAACAAATCCAAACAGCATGTCTTGGCGCACAGAAAAAAAAAAATTGATTTAGATGTGGAAAGTTGTGTTGCTCGTGGTGAGATAACATGAGTTGTCTGGAGTTGTTATGAGATTACAGAGAAGAGGTATTTATTACATGGGTTGATGAAAATCAGGCCTTTGGATAGAAGCCAGTGTCCAAAATACTTTGGATTTGGTCCAAAATCCGAATACTTTCTAACCCAATCCAAAGTACTTCAGTTAGAATACTTTGATGGAGAAGGGGAAAATGGTACATCAAAAGGGACGGGATTTTTCTGCCATCGAGTTGGAAGATTCTGAACTGGTAAGAAATGTAAAGCTGTGAGTAGTCAAATGGATGCTCTGCATGTCAGAGCAGTCACGGTCAGGCTGGTCCCTATTGGGATTTAAATGTCTCTTTTCAATCACAGAACAGTTTGCCAAACCTAATAGAGCAGTGCCACTGTCCCCCTCAGTTGTTCCTTCAAACTTGCAGCTTCTCGTCTAGGCTGCCTTATTGTACAAAACCTATTGCAAATCCAGCCTATGCCAGCGGTAGGGTGAAAAAGGGCCAGACCCAGCCTGCTTTCAGCCACTCTCATCCTCTTTTTCTCTGCTGTCTTCCTTAGCTCCATTTTCTTTGTTTGGCTGATAACCGGTTCTTGGGGAAATGCGAAGGGTGTCCTTTGTTGAACCAGATTTGAGAGGTTTAACTCTTCTTGGAGAGACCTGTACTACGCTTAATTTTCCTATGGTGTTAGCAGTTCAGTAAAGTATCAGCTCTGCACCTGCAGTTTCGGGGAGGATTTCTGTACCAAAACATCAGTGGCAGTCTCGTACTTTTGCCATTCATACCCAGTAGAAATGTGCAATGGTTACAGCGTGTACTGGCTATCGTATTGCCTGCAGTTTGTGGAAATCTGCACAGAAGGGTGTTGGGATTTAGTGAAAAAAATCTCACTTCCATGAGCTTTTTCCTATAAACACATAAAACACAGCTAGTTACACGCTGATTAGCCATGTACTAAGAAGCTTTCAGGGAGCCGTAGCCCTCTTTTCTGTAATTCACACAGGCATGTCGGTGTGTCCTCACAGACCCCAGCTTGCATGAGCAGAGTAAGTTACAACATAAAGGGTCAAACTTCAGTGATGCGAGTAGCACTGTTGGCGGTTTTCTGCTTTTTTACATCACGCAAGTCCTTGTGTTAGTTTACGCTTCTTTAGTCTCTAGTACTTCTCAAGAAAAAGTCATGCAAACAATAAACTTAGACTGAAGGTGTACGTTTGAAGCGGCCATTTTATTCCAATTCACTGTACTGAGTAAAAATATTGAAATATATTCCGCAGATGAAGCAGTTAAGTGAATTATTTTGCCTCTTTTCGTACTACTTCAAGCTATGTGCAGTACAGAAAAACGGTTTATCTGATTAGATGATGATAAGCATTACAGTGGTGATGGAACGGGATGCTAGCTGAGGCAGAGCATTGCAGAACCAGTAGAAATATAAGGTTACTTCAAAGTGTCTCTTGCTGCTTGTGCAAAAAAGAAATTGATGGCTATTATTTCCTCATAATGGATCCAGTGCAATTGCCCTAAATAGCAACATGAGCCATAGCAAGACTGGGCTAAGAGATGAGCGACCTTCTCTGCGCTACGCGCTTCCAGTATTTTAAATATGTATTTTCTGACTCTGATTTTATTGTATTGCAGAAAGTTAATTTTCATTAAAAATATTTGAGCCTTGCATGGAACCTGTAATAAAAATGCCAATGCAGCATTCAGCAATAATGCTGAAACTTGAAGGTAAATTCTGCCTTGGTTTTGATGAAACGTCATCTGCTACCTTCTTAATCAGGATAAAACCAATCAAACACGAAAACTTCTAAACTGAAAACCTGAGAGAGTTCTTGAACTGTTGCCAAGTGCTCTCCAAATCCTATTTCTATGTACCAGATTTAGAGATTAAAGGATAGATTGTTTTCATATGAGAGACGGCAAGGTGTTTGATGTGACGTTGACTCTAACCTTCGCTAGCTGGTACTCGGTCACCTCTCCACTGTCAGTGAGCAGGATCTCCTCATACTCTCCTCATCCCTTCCCCACTTTTGGCCGGCCAAGGATTACATCCTGTTGGGGTGCTCCAGAGTGTAGGAAAGTTGAAACGGATCCCTGCAAAACAGTGCCGGGCTATTCTAGAAGGCTTCATCCTGCAGAAAATCGCACTCTTTATTCTGCAAATAGCGCTCTATTCTTTAGATTTCAACACCTTAGTCAAGGGGTTATGTCCAGCCAGCTCCTTTCTAGTCCTCATCCTTCTTGTAAATACCATGGCTATTTTCTTTCTTTATGTAGCATTTTGAACTTTACGTTCATACGTAGCACATCTAAAGAGAATGTACTGCATAGGTGTACTTAAGGGAATATTTTCAAGGACTATATTTATGCCTCTCTAGTCTTCCTTTAGTGGTCTTGAAGGAGGAAGCTGTTGTTACTGTTAAATACAGATGTGGTGTTGATACTGTTCTTGCAGAAATGTGGTAGGGTCCTAAGTCTTTATGTGCCATTTCTGTCTCGGAAAACCTTTTCTTATTAAAATCAGTCAGATCTATAGTAACATTTACTAAGTTTTAAAATGTTAGCATAACATTAGTATTAGGAACAAGACAGAATTGACATGCTATTCCAAATAAAACCTGTTAGCATCGTTAGTAGTGTAGTCATCCGTGCCATCTTACTTTTGAGTTCTAAGATTGTTGTTTTTGCTGACATACATATTTTAATCGCATATTCCGTGTTTGTCTCACGTTAATAAAACGTCCAATCTCAAGGGTTAAGTCTCATCCGGTCAACTTAAAAAAACTGTTTTGGGGGAATAACGTAGTTATTCTGAACTTCTTTCACGCAGATTTGCTCATACAGTATAATCGTATGGGGGAAATGATTACTTATGATGTTCAAATTGTTTCACAGGTATTCTGAGATCAGTGCATTGATGCTGGCTTTCCCCTTTTTATTACACAATTTTCTTGTAACAAATGATTATTTTAATTTAGTCTAAATGCAGGGTTTTTCCATTTTTATGGATATTATCAACCCTAGAAGTAGCTTCCTTCACATTAAATTCATTCAGTTTCGTAAACAATTTTTAAAGGGCATTAATTAGTCATCTGTTGATAATTCTGAATAGAAGCATGTATGAGACTATTCAGTTAAAAGATACATCCCTTAATTCACCCAAACTGTAGATTAACTGTTTAATGACAGCTGCACTCTCATAGCTTTTAAGACGTAGCTCCGCTGTATCCGCATATAAATAGAATATGCAGGCAGGATTATATTTACCCTAAGCCTTATTTTGATGGTTCCATTGCCATTTAAAATTCTGATTCTAAGCTTTTTAAATGGATGCAGCTGTATACATGTTTATGAGTTACTGAACTGGGCTGAAAGACTTCAGAAAATGGCTCATGTGTTTTCTATATCTGTATTTTTCAGGCTGTTTTATTGGAGCCAGGGAGTCACGAAAGAAACTCAAGAAGACAACTTGGATAATGAATGGAAGATAAAAAGAAAACAAAAAGAATGTGGCATATAAAGGGTATAATACCTGGAGGTATTAGATCTGACTCATATTTATAAAAATGAGACGAGCTTTCACAAAATACAAGTTATCTTAGACAGTCATCAAGCTTGGAGCCATGCTGTTGAACTAGAAATTCTCCTTTACCCCATTCTCCTTTCTGACAGGTAACAAAGGATTGGTGAATTATGATTTTCCCAAGTTGGAAGCACTAATTTTTATCTATATAGTTCATCCTTATGAATATATAAGGAGTTAAACATTGCATATTTAATGTGGATTATAATGGGAAACTGACTCATTAACAAAAATGGCCACTTTTAAGGACCTGGTTTCAAACTGAGCTGGAGCCTCCCAATGCACTTTGTACAATTTGGGGAAAAGTGTACTGAATGGCCTTCTTTGGGAGGACATGATGACATGTAGTAAAAGGATATCATCTTACTGTTGATATCTTTGAAGACTCATAAACAGAAACAGAAAAATGAATGGTGGAAAGGAGTGTGACGGAGGGGACACGGATGGAGGGCCACCAGCAGTGCAAGTTCCCGTTGGTTGGCAGCGACGGGTGGACCAAAGCGGAGTGCTCTATATCAGGTGAGGTTATCTGAAGTGGTTACTGGTTTCGTTTTTGTTGGAGTTTTGCCAGAACATCTGGTAAATTAGTGACTCAGCTAATCTTTTGTACTCAAAAACTTCCAGGGCTTGTTCTTTCAGAAGTGCGAGCTCGTTTTTTCTGTTGATATTGGTGGAGTCCACTTATGTCAGTTGTGCCGTTTGCGTGCCCTTAACGTACTCTCAAATCTAATATTGCTTGGTCTTGAAAATTTGATAATCCTTACTATACATTTTGCTTTGGGCATGAATAGTTCTTTATCACTTATTATTGTGATACAGATTTTAAAGCTGAGCAGTAGCAGATTTAACCTTACTTAATATCTTTATTATTCAAACCTTTTGCAATGGAACTAACCAGAGGTTCAGTTATACACCACACCGGAGATGATGAGAAATGATGCTGTCTTTTGCCTACTCCCAGGTGTGGAGGCATTGCCTTTTTCCTCGCTTCAGCTCAGGCTTTTTGTAAGAGCCTTTGCTGGTCGAGTCCAAAGCAGCGCTCAGGCATGCAAACAGTTCATGGCAGGTGAGGTAGAGTGGGACTTTCTTCTCCTGTCAGCAGCAAGTCTTCAGCTCAGTTCAGGCAGTGCCATGTAACTTTATCCTGACATTCTGTAGCTCTTCTTCCCTAAGTCTTTTCTGGGTTTATGTGCCAGATCACCATTATACTTTTGTGTTTTGCCTACTCTCTTTTGAAAGGACATTTAAGCGGTGTAACTACTTAGTAGCTGCAGAAAACATCAGGTTTTATATGCCCTGTGAAGGTTCTGTGTTCAGTATCACTGACGTTCTCCAGCAAGATTTACTTCTACAGATTCCTCACTTTTCTTACATAGAAAAAACAGGAACACAAGCCTACATCCAAAGTTTTAGGTATTTTATTTGTGTATTTTGTTAGCTTATTGGATTTTTTGCTTCACCCTGGAACAGTCGCAAAGAAATGTGTTGAAATTACTATTAAATTGATATGTTCAGACAAACAGACTACAAATTAAATGTTATTGGAAAAAAGAGCAAAGTTAGCTTTAAAAAAATACGGGTGCATTAGGTTTACATCACAGAAGTCTAAATGATTATCAGTCGATTATTTGCTTAATCTTATTCTGCTGGTCTGTGATTAAAATAACCACTTCTTCACAACATTTTGTGTATTACCAATACAAAATTCTTTCATGAGTCAAAGCATACTCCAATCTTACACTAAACTACCATAAAAGATCAAATGCATTCCAGGATTTCTTGTCTGTATTCTCAATTAGCAGAATCAAACAAAATCCATGTCAGCGATACGCATGTCAAAGATAAATCGCTTTCTCCTTGTATTTCTCATTACAGCTATAATTTACTGGGCCTCTGCCTTAGTTAAAAATCAATGAGAAAGAAAAAGTTGTGGGTTGTTGTTTTTTTCCCCTGTCATCTCTATATCCAGGCATCAGAGCCTATAATGCTTTGGTATTTTTATATACCTGATGATCTTACCTGCTTTTGAGCTTCATTTTATATGGCCGTAAGAAGCAGGCCATGAAGCTTGTGCTGCTTCTTCAAGCATGTGTCTTTCATGTTTATAAATTAGTCAATGTTGGTATAGTTCTGACAGTTATTTGCTTTTCTTCCTTCTTTTTATATATATTCTCTTTGTTCAGGAGGACTTTCTTAATATTTCCATTCTGACTTGCCTTACACAAAACACTTTATTCTAGTTGACCCTATTAATCAAGTTTACCAGTTGCCTTTTCCAGCCTGGGGAGGCTTGTATTATTTCTGCCCTTTTCCCAAGTTTTGCCCATGGTTTGTTGTTTTTTTTTTTTTTAATCCAATGGTTAGTTTTCTGATTGCCTTCTCTAAGCCGTTCCAATGAAAGGGAAGGCTAGACAACACACTTGGTGTGCCACGGCTCTTACATTCTTGTTTGGTGAAAGGCACAGGGTAGGACACATTGGTTGGAAGGGATGGAAGTCAAATAGTCCAGCCTCCTGCTTGACGTGGAGCAACTGCAGCACTCGGTCAGGTCGGCTCTTGGTTTCACCAGCAGCATCTTGAAGATGCTGCTCAATCCTTGAAGGACTGCGTTTCCACAACCGCTGCGGGTAACCTGCTCTAGTGTTGCACTGCTCTTCCGAAGGAACAACCACCCTGAAAATATGCACGGCATTTACTGAGAGAATGAAAGGTCAAACAATATTGACTCAAAAGCTATCCAAGGGAAAATTAGTGTATATATTAAGATCTGACATGATTTAACTAGAATAGATGATTCCAGCTGAATAAGGACTCATACTATTTGTGCTTCCTTATACAGCATGCATGCTTTTCTATCAACTGTCTACGATTGCTTTGGATTAAATCCATTATTAAACTAGTTTTTATTACCTGGTAAAAGCACTGAGTTGAGTTTCAGTGCTTTTAGTAAAACAGTACTATAGCCTTAAAGTAGGACCTAGATCTCTTCTTCAGCTTAGTCATCAGTGGAATAATCTGAGAAAAGCTCTTTAGTAATAGGAAAATATTTCAGAACTGTCAGAAACAGATCCCAATATATTTTATAATTTGCTCTTTCTTGCTTCTTTGGGGTCCGAAAACCTCTGGATGACCTCAGTGATGAAAAAAAAGCTGGTAGTGTCTTACAAAGGAAGCTGCTGATTATCCTTTGCAATATAGAAGTGTGAGAAAATCTGTACGCGCAAAAGATACTTTGCAGTTACATAGGTCTGCCCGGGAACAAGGCAGAAACAGAAAAATTGGCCCTTTTTTAATTTTCTTGTTTCTTGTGGACACATAACCATGCATCTATGTGCAGTGGGGATGCCGAATCCCACATGCCACAGATTCAGTGGACTGATCTGTGCACTCCTGGTAAGCGTGAGTGTCCAGACCTTCCTTTACACCCACCGATCATCGGTGCAGGACATATGTGCCTTACAGGTCTGTTGTTTCCAGGCTCCAGTATCTCCATGTGCCTGAACTGGATATGTCTGCCGAGATTTCCCAGGCAAACTGCGCACCAAGGAAGGTTATTTAAAACTGGTTTATTCTAGAAATAGGAAAAAAATGAACTCTGATAGTATAGCTTTACTGTTGCTGCTCAGTAGGCCTTTTTTGCCAATGCAAATAAAACGGCATATTCCCAGGGATGCCATTTAACGCGAGCTTTTTAAGTGGCACAGAAAGCATCCGTAGAGATTTTGCACATAGATGGGATAGCGTAGAGCAAATGTCAGTCTGCATTTCTCCTGTGGGAAGCTGTTACATCTTCAAGTGTCGACCTCTCCTGGGGTGAGCAGTTGCTCCTGTGTGCGTAGTCAGGACAGGTTGGGAAAGTCCCAAAGCGATCGGCCAGCGCTGGAGCTGCGGAGCCAACGTAGAGAACAAGGGATAGGCACTGAGTTGAAATGTGATAACGGTAGCATCATATTTTAACCACACTATACCTGAAATTTAAAGAAAGAAAGAGTAATTTGCCCCTGCCCCCCAAATGTTTCATTTTAAGGCAAGGAAGGTCTGGCTTTCTGACCTATCTAGCACTTCATACCCATACCATTATTTTTAGATTGCTCTTTTATCTTGCGTGCCCTCAGAACTGTCACTGTTCCACATACTCGACCTGGGCAGTTCTCTCAAAAATAATTATTTCACAGCAAGTCTGGCAAATAAATTACTTATTTAAACTGTTAGTGTAGCTCTAAATGTGACTTGCAGATGTTGCTTTATATGTGACTTAGTTCTTGTGCAAAATTTGGTGTTTATACATTGGATTTTAAGTATGAAAGCTTGTCATAGTTTGGAATTTGGTCTCTTGGCTGTTTTCGTGATCCGAACTATTCCACTTAAGTTGTTTTCCTTAAAATAAGGGCTATTTGTAGCTGCCATTAAGAACCAGTGTTTTAGCCAGTCCTCAAAAATTATTGCATTCTTTCCCTGATAAACAGTTTAGATGGCTAAGTAATAAAGAGCAATCTGGAAGTTAGAGGCTTGTGACGTGAGAACTTTTTTCATCTTATGAATTAGTGACTTTGCCGTAACAGAATTTCCAGTGTCCTATTTTTGGATATGGAGATAATGATTTTCTGGTGGGAGATAGAGAAATCTGAGTGCAGTTTATCAGAAACTCACTGGACTGGCTTCTTGGTGTAATATTTCTCACTTTCAGTGAGAGGGTTGAAATTTTAGCTGAATGAAACCAAACTAAGAGGCCCAAATGCAACAGTTCTGTTACTGCTCCCCCTTTTCTGTATGGGTTTTTTCGTACTTCTTGAAGCACCCTTTTGTGTTTTTTTCTTTTTAAACTAGGTCCCAGTCCTAAAAAGTCCAGATGACTCTCATGCCTGCATGGAACTGCAGTGATGTGATGGAGGGGGAGGAGGTCCATGGGGACTGCACTCTGCCTGTGTGTTAGACTTTATAGGAGAGATGAGGGAGAAAAATAATCTTAGTGTTGTTAAGGCTTTCAAGCAGGATTGTAACGTGAACAGTAAATACCGATAATCTCAGTTACTTTCTTTACTCTGCACTTACTGTGTTTGTTTTTCTGTAGTAAAATCTTCCTTTAAAATGTTTTTTTGGGGGGGGGGCTGTTTTTGAAAAGTATTGTCTCAGTTCTTGACTAAAAGCAAGAAGTGCTAGGAAACAAAATATGAAATCTTAGCTCTGTTATTTTAAATGCGCTCTATGTGAGCTGTTAGAATGGTAGATAGAAGTCATGACCTATCAAATAGCTTGTATTCATCATTTCTTTTCCTTTACAGTCCCAGTGGGTCTTTATTATCCTGCTTGGAGCAGGTGAAGACTTACTTGCTGACTGATGGAACGTGCAAGTGTGGCCTAGAATGTCCTCTTGTTCTTCCCAAGGTAAAGAAAAGCATTGTTTTGGATCTCTGTGCTATAATCCTTATCAGTTATGTCAGCTAATGTGCTGTGCCATGACTTAATCTTTGTTCAGGACATATATATAAAATGAGATAAGTGGCAAACACCCGAAGATTTACCATAAAATATAAAATTAATCTCCCTTCTGCCTTCTCCCCTCAAGGAAAAGATCTGACTCAGGTTTTATGGTGTTTTAACATTTTCCTATTAAAAATCTACCATTGACAGCATCAAGTTAACATGTGAGAATCAGAATGAGACACTGACTTCCATGATAGCTTCAGTATCAGCTTCACCATTTTATCGTCTGTACACCAATTGTAAACTTTTCTTCTTAATCACAGAGCAATCTCAAAAGGAACTCTGAATTAAGTTGAAACCGGGACACTTTTTTTCCTCTCTAGCCTTTAGGCTGAGAGGTGTTAAAGTTATCTTGCTAGATGGCAACTTTTGTGGCTGTTTACTTATTGTAAATACATTTACTATTTACAATTTCATAACAAACTGTAAAGTTTATCTCTCAGGCAATGTAGGAGCAGTCAGCTCCCTCTAAACAGAGGCAGATGTAATTTTATGTAAAATTTCTGGTTTAGGTATATTTGGTGAGTTTGCTACCTATAACAATTATTTTAAATGTGGGAATTTTTACTCTTAGGTCTTTAATTTTGATCCTGGAGCTGCTGTGAAGCAGAGAACTGCTGAAGATGTTAAAGCGGATGAAGATGTCACCAAACTATGCATACATAAAAGGAAAATTATTGCTGTGGCTACACTTCATAAAAGCATGGAAGCACCACATCCTTCACTAGTTCTAACTAGTCCTGGTGGTGGAACAAGTGAGTAAAATCATGCAGAATCATTTAACTACCTAATTTTAAATATATATAATTACTATACAAAAGCACCCCCAAAAGTCTTACATATGCATGGGTGCAATAGTAAACAGATTAAAGGAAAAAAATGGACGTAGTAATTAGAGAGATGTAGGTAGATAGAAACTGAGTCTAAAAAGCAGGTCATCCCAGACTAAGAGCATGATTTTCTTGGAAAAGATATCAGATTGTTCTAGACAAAGGAAATACTTTAGCTCTCATCTTTTGGAACTGTAGTAATATGTCTGATATTCTGTCACATGGGAAATTAGAGAAGCAGAATAAAGTGATTATAAAGGGATTAGAAAGTGGCTAAGGACTTGGCTAAATGGGAAATTGTATTGCAAGGCAGAATATGTAGCAAGAGAAGATCTCCACTGTAATTTCTCAAGGATTATTTGTGGGGACCAACCTGGATTAGCATTTTAATTATCCATGTCAACAAAAATGAGGTAATTTGTTGATGGATGAATTTGACAGGTATTATCAAAACAAGAGAAGATCAAAGCATGTTGAAAAACTTGGGGATCGTTGAGACCTGGAGTGAAAGCAAAGGTGTAGCAAGAAATCCTGTTAATTGTAAGGTTATTCACCTGGGGACTAGTGAAAAAGGCTATTAGCTGTAAATTATTGAGAAAGAAGCCGTAGATATAGGAGCTGATCAAAGATGCCTGTGAGCAGTACCAGCTGGCCGTGCGGTGCAGATCAATGTGGCTCTACGAGCGAGAAGTACAAATGCCCTTGCATGCTTACTGCCTTCCTGCGCCCCTGGTCTCGCTGGCAGCACTCAAGCTGAAATAGGGCAGAGGATCTTCTCTTGGTGAACTGCAATACCTGTTTTATGAAAGCCACCTAAAAGCGTTTAGCTTGTTCAAGCTGGAGAAACGGTGGCTGAAAGGAGATACGAGAGCTGTCGACAAAGGCATCAGGAGAATCGGCACCAGAAGCTACTTAAGCTAAAGGACAAAGTTAGCACTGAAAGAAACGGCTACAAAAACGGTGTTGCATGGAAACTTAAACTGCAGATTAGGTACTTTCTAAGGATTACAAGAAACGGTTCTGAAGTAGTCTTACAAATCCAAATGATTAGGACAAAGGCGTGAAGGTTACTTTTAAGACAGAGCTCGGTGAGTTTATGGTTACATACTCTGATGCATGCAACCTCTGGGAAATGGCCCTTGATAATCTGAGAGATCTTTTGCACCCCTGTGTTGCTGTAATAATAGCTGGCTAATTGCTAACCACTCTGTAGCTTGACTTCAAAGTGGAAAATTTTAAGAGTATAAAAATAAGAAATGTCAGATTTGTGGACAGTGCTAAGATACGAGTGCTGTTCATACTGCTGATGTGCTCTTGCATTTTCAAATTGCTATTTATGATTTTAAAGCTTTGTTTAAATTGGTGTTTGCAATGTATTTTTTTAAAAAACGAACAGTGCCTTTTCCAAATTACTATGCATTTTCCTTATTAATTTTTTGTGTTCTTTATTAGTAGTACTTAAATTACATTTCTGTTTTCAGAAAAATTAGCAAAATGAAGGAGGTAAAGCCAGCTAAATACTAAAGACACAAGTCACATTCATGTGGTCTTACCTTCTCTGTTGATCAGAATTTTGCGCGCTAAGCAAAGTCAAAAATTTCCCAGTAAATTGCCTTTTCATTTATGCACACTTACATTCAGCGGTTTGCTTAGGTCCAGCATTCACGGTGAGGGTCCTTGTACATACTTGTTTTGCAGTTCAGTCTAGAGATTTGTCCCCTAAATGCGACTTTGCTTGTATTTTGGGAAGGGTAATATGTTTGTTTCTGTCATGGTGTAGCCGGTTGAGCAAATAGGATGAAGGCAGGATTGTCAGTGCCATCTGTCTCCTATGGCCAGGCTGAAGGAAAGAAGGGAATTGGGTTCTCGTGAGTACAGGAATTTAAAGGCACCTCTGAATTCATTTGAACATGAAATCTTTAGCTCATTACTCAAGTTTAAGTTTGCATATTCAGAGGCTGCATGCCAAGAATGCCTTCATTTTCCTTTACTGAGCTCGCAGTGCAAGCTGAATTACAAATTCCCAGAGCAGCAAAACTGGCAGAAAGTCTGCCGGACTTGGAGCTGCTTGTCATGGTATTCTTAAAGTAAAACGTTGGAAAAAAAAAAACTTTTTTAAATAAAACTGCTATTAGTGGGCAGAAAAGGAAAGTGGTCTTGTGTTTCTAGGAAAGTCTAGTCTCAAAACTGGGGATTACAGGAATTTTTTCCATTGTAGAGGGGTTCATATGTCTGCATATGCAAGTATCCCCAGGGCCTTTATCCTGAAACCAACATATAAGGTAGAGCCCCTTAAATTTAGCATCTTTATCACAAGCAAAGCTTGTTGCAGAAGCTGCAGCAAAAGCCTTAATTCAGTAAAGTAACACAGGACATGATACAGTGTTTGTCCTCACCTTTTTAGCAAAGCAGTTCCCAGGAACAGATTAACTCAGAGGACTGGAACTCGGTGCCTTTGGTGCCAGCGAGTGATGTGGAGCAGCCAGAGAAGCTGCATCCTGCTTTGCACAGCCATGGGCTCTTAGGTCTCTGCAATTAAGTGCTTGGCTGAATAGAAATCTGGGCCGAAGTCATACGGCACGGCTCCCCATTCGTCTTCATCAGGGACAGCATGTGGGGCAGGACCCTTTTCTCTGTGGGGTGTGGAGAAATTAGTCTAAACCCTTGTTGGGCTTTGTTCCTCCTGTACTCAATAGGTGGTGCCAGAGGCTCCTTTTCCCTGTGACAGTGATAGCCTGCTCCTCCCGCTAGCTCTTCCAGCAGTAGCCAAAGTGGTGACGCTGGAGACTCAGGAATAGGACACTGGCAGTGATGATTAGAAAGAAAAGAAAAAGGGGAAGGAAAAAGATTTAAAGTTGTCCCTATTTTTGCCGTCTTTATATGGGATAGGGAGTTAAGGTCTATACAGCTGTACTAGGTAGTAGGGTAGCATGCACCATTCCAGCAACTGCTTGGTGATTCAGGTGTTATTTCTGTTGAGGCAAAAGTTTAGCCAAAAGGCTTTCTAGCTTTTATGACTGTTTTCACACACGGTAGTTTTGCACTGAAACATGTGATATCAGATTTCAAAACAGTAACTGTTGTGTTTTTAATATCAGGTGCAACTCCAGTAGTTCCTACTCGAGCAGCGACTCCAAGATCAATGAGGAATAAATCACATGAAGGAATTACAAATTCTGTGATGCCAGAATGTAAGACTCCTTTCAAGTTGATGATAGGGGCATCTAATGCCATGGGTAGGCTTTATGTGCAAGAAATGGCTGGAAGCCAGCAACAAGAACTTCATTCTGTCTATCCTAGGCAGAGATTGGGTAGTAATGAACTTGGACAGAAGTCTCCGTATCGTGGCAGTCATGGTGGGATGCCCAGTCCAGCTTCATCAGGATCACAGATATACGGAGATGGCTCAATCTCTCCTAGGACTGACCCACTTGGAAGCCCTGATGTTTTCACAAGGAGCAATCCCAATTTTCATGGAGCGCCTAACTCTAGTCCTATTCACATGAACAGGACACCTCTATCTCCACCATCAGTAATGCTACATGGTTCTCCCATACAGTCATCGTGTGCAATGGCTGGAAGGACTAATATACCTCTTTCCCCAACCTTGACCACAAAAAGCCCAGTAATGAAAAAACCCATGTGTAATTTTTCAGCTGGTATGGAAATACCACGAGCAATGTTTCACCATAAAGCGCCCCAAGGTCCACCCCCACCTCCTCCGCCGCCTTCTTGTGCTCTTCAGAAAAAGCCATTAACATCAGAAAAGGATCCACTTGGCATACTTGACCCTATTCCTAGCAAACCAGTGAATCAGAATCCTGTTATCATTAACCCGACTACTTTCCATTCAAACGTCCACTCTCAGGTACCCGTGATGAATGTAAGCATGCCTCCTGCTGTCGTCCCTTTGCCAAGTAATCTTCCTTTGCCAACTGTAAAACCTGGTCACATGAACCATGGAAGTCATGTTCAAAGAGTTCAGCATTCTGCTTCAACTTCCCTCTCTCCTTCACCAGTGACATCCCCGGTTCATATGATGGGATCCGGGATTGGAAGGATCGAGGCTTCTCCCCAAAGATCACGTTCTTCTTCCACATCATCAGATCATGGAAATTTCCTGCTGCCTCCAGTAGGACCACAGTCATCCTGTAGTGGTATTAAAGTTCCTCCCAGGTCCCCACGGTCAACAATAGGGTCACCGAGACCATCTATGCCATCTAGCCCTTCCACCAAGCATGATGGACTTAATCAATACAAGGACATCCCTAACCCATTAATTGCTGGAATGAGTAATGTATTAAATCCTCCAAACAATGCAGTTTTTTCTACTGCATCGGCTGGAAGTGGTTCCTTGAAGAGTCAGCCTGGTTTGCTGGGAATGCCTTTAAATCAGATCTTGAACCAGCACAATGCTGCCTCTTTTCCAGCAAGTAGTTTACTCTCAGCAGCAGCCAAAGCACAGCTAGCAAATCAAAATAAACTTGCTGGTAACAACAATAACAGCAGTAGCAATTCTGGACCTGTTGCCAGCGGTGGCAACAACGAAGGACACAGCACTTTAAATACCATGTTCCCTCCTGCTGCCAATGTGCTTCTACCAACAACTGAAGGGCAAAGTGGCCGGGCAGCACTGAGAGATAAATTGATGTCTCAGCAAAAAGATCCTCTGAGAAAAAGAAAGCAGCCGACCACCACGGTGTTGAGTTTGCTGAGACAGTCTCAGTTGGACAGTTCTGGAGTTTCCAAAGCTGGATCTGATTTGATAAGAAAGCAAAGTCAGAGCTCCTTTCCCATCAGTTCTATGTCCCAGTTACTTCAGTCCATGAGTTGTCAAAGCTCTCACATGAGCAGCAATAGTACCACCAGTTGTGGGAGCTCAAATACTGCTCTACCTTGCTCTGGTAACCAGATGCATTTTGCAGACACCAGTATGAACTCTGGCAGTCTCCAGAACTCGCTGGCACAGAGTTTACCCTTGCGAGGGGACGGTGTGCACTGCCAGAACACAAACACTAACTTTGTCCACGGTACTAGCCCGGGCACAACCAACCATCTTGCAGGTTTAATAAATCAGATGCAGGCTAGCGGGAACTGTGGGATGCTCAGTCAGTCAGGAATGGCTTTAGGAAATTCATTACATCCGAACCCACCTCAGTCGAGAATCCAGGCATCCTCCACTCCAGTGATACCAAACAGCATTGTTAGCAGCTGTAATCAAACAAGTCCTGAAGCAGGTACGTTTCCTTCTAAAAGGGTACCCCTATGTTTGACTGCTTGGAAATATATGATGACTATTTTTAAATGGGTTCCTCTTACGTATCTACTTTTTAAATTTGAGTTTACCAATATACCAATATGAAAAGTCTGCCTATTTCATGCTGATATCCACAAACGCAAAAATAAAACAAATGAGAAAAAAACAGTGGTAGACTAAAATATATCTCCCTTTTCCTGGACAAAATTATCTTGGCTTCCTTCCTGTGACAATTCTTGCTTTTATTAACTTGCACACACTCTGCAGAAATAAAATCCATGCACTTTTGTACATACCCAGACCTCAGCTTTTGTCACGTGCCCAAATAAATTGAGGGGTTCTTTTGCAGCACGCCCTGCTACTTCAACCCTAGAATGCAATGGCTAACCTGGCAGTGTATGTCCAAGCTATACATGCGTTCTTTACTGCTTGCGTTAAAGAGTTGGAGTTATCAGAGATTGGAGCAGATACTAAGAGTATAAAAGTTTACAAAATAACCCTTTTCAGGGCCAGCACAGGGTAGTGCCAAGTCTGTGTTTGCCTTTATCATGAAAATTTTACTAAGCTGGTAATTAAATGGTTTAATAAACTGTATATTCAGTTGGAAGGGTGTAGAGAGATTTCCTGGTTTATTCATCAGTGAAGACTTTGAGAGGATACAGGTACGCTGCTGTTACTATCTCCGTGCTATTTAAAGATAAAAGGGAGACAGCTCCAAAATTTGTATTTCATTTAACTACTACTGGTTGAACAAAGTGTGTGTTTTGGAAAGATGGTACTGTGTTAATTTCTTAAGCAGAACGAAAACCTTCCATTTGATATTTCAGTCTTTCAGCTTGGTTAACTTTTAAAGCGTGTGTTTGATACAGTCATAGCTAAACTACATCAGGTCAATTGAAAGTGACTGTAGGTGTGCAAGTGGTCTCTCTCATTAACCCAAGAAAGAACCTGATACGTATTCCTGAGCTTCCTCCAAGAGAGCTGTTTATTCTTTAAAATACAGAACAGAATTGTATAAAAACTGAATTACATAAAAATAATTTTCTCATATTATGCAGGGCACAGTTTCTGATGACTTTTAAGGATTTCTCTCCATTCCTGCAGTAAAAAGGCATTTCTTTTCCATAGCTATATTGGTGGTTTGTGTCGTGAGCAAACAGGCTATTAATCCTTGCGTGGCTGTTTTGCCTTGTCATGCTGACAGAGGAGTATAGCCTGTCTCTTCTGAGACTTTGTACTCTCTTCTGAACAGAACAAAGGTCTGCTTTTGCCTTAGGAGCTTGCTTCCCTGCCCCACTAAGCATAGTTCAAAATCCCTTTAGCGAGAACTCTTTGGGTTTCCACCTCTGTTGAGTTCAGTGGGGACCGGTGGTATGTATGGGTTCTTCTGCATTGTCACTGTCCGCACAGCTGAAGAAAGCTGTGAAGTTGTTGCAGCATTGGACTACGTTAACTTGCCCTCCGGAGAACAGAAAAGACTGAATGTCATGTGGGATAAGAGCCTGTGCGCCAGCGGTTGCCATCAAGAAGCTGAGCAGTAGTAATTCACCTCGTAAGGGGTGAGGGTTGAGTAAGGGTTGAAAAGGTTCAAGAGTCCTGCAGGAGATTCAGACTGGAACCGATTAAAAGAAGTTTTACAAGACCTAAAAGTTATCAATAAAATGTTGCTTAAAGACTATGAAAGTGGGCTTCTCAGAAGCAGAATCCAAGCACATCCCCATGCGGGATCTTCTTGTTCCTGCTCCATCGCTTGGACCCAGCCATACGCTATAGCCGTGCCCTGCTTTGGTGTGGTGGTAGCTGGGACCACTCGTGAAGGCTGCCTTCAGGTTGGTGGCACGGCTTGTCGTCGTTCCTCTGTTAGTTAATCAGAGCCTTTGCTCGTATTGGCAGTCCTTGTCTTCAGGCAAGCTGAAATTCTTCCCGAGAAGACAATTGTTTATATGAGGGAGAAACAATAGCAGTATCAGCTATCGAACTCCTGTGGGACAGCAGCAACAGAACAAATCTGTGCATGTGTCAAAGCCCCATGAAGGAAGGTTTCAACATAAACAGCCAATTCAGTTCTCATCAATATAGGAGTAGAAATATGTATGTAACCCCACCTGGGAACTTCTGTTCTGCTGTAGTGTTTCTGTGGAATGAAATTTCTAATACCCTGGAGATAAGTGATAGAATTATAGCGATATAATTATAGGGCCTCAAACTGACACTTTTTTCCTTATCTAAGTGATAAATGGTAGTTCCGTCTAGGCAAGGACTAGAAAGATTTGAATATGTTCTGTTCCTCACTCCTGAATGGGTTTGTTTCTGTAGTTTTGATGCTTGCAAAAGAAACACAACCTGCATTTAACTGTTTTATTAAATATCCATGATGGCTAGAAGCCCCGAGACCTTTTTCTTCTTTAAGATGAAATTTCAGATTCTGTTATCTTTGTGTTACTCCCAGGGGCAAGGCCCTAAAATGGTGTGTAAACCTTCCTCCTGCCTGAGCCATCACAGCAGCGTGGGGCTCGAGCGGAAGATTTAAATCTCATCCATAGCTGGGAAAATCCAGATAGGGGCATTTTGTTGTATTTGCAGGAGAATGGAAGCATTCTTTCCGTGAAGCAAGTGTCAAATATTGAGTATTTTGCATTAAGAATAACCTTTAAAATAAAAGTTAGCTACCAGTCTGCATTCAGTTATGTGGACAAAGCAGATAAGAGGTAGATTGTGAATTATTCTGCACAGAGGCATAGCGGGTTGATAGTTTTGGTGGACAGAGCTGAGCAGAGTCAAACATGCCGTGTGGACCGCGCTTTCAAGAGCAGTTTAGCGGAGTAAGACATCTTCAGGAAACTCTTGCGTTCGTATGTGAGTTTGTGGCTTTTTTTTTTTTTTTTTTTTTTTTTTTTTGCTTTGTTTTTAAGTATTTTAATTGCTAAATCTGTTTTCTGTTTCTGTGCCAGCATTCAGAATAGCTACTAATCAGAAAATAGTTCCTGAGAGAAAAAATACTAAGAATCACCACAATTAGATAGCTGGTTGTTGCCTAAGCTTTTAATTATATTTTAACCACATGGACCAAGTTGTATTATTCTAGCTTTTGTTTTCTTCTTCCACAAGAACTAAACAACTTTAGTTTCCAGGTAATTTTCAGCATGAATGTGACAGAATTAAAAATTAATAAATACAAAAATAAAAATTGCTATTTTCGCAATAGAAAGCTTTTGCAGTTTTCCAAGTTTGAGCCCTTGAAAACCAGTAATGCTCAATTAATTTTTATTAACAATTCCAATCTCTCAGTTCTGTACTATTTAGGTTACAAACACTGTTTAAAAACGGCTGTCTTACAAGAAGAGCTAGCAGCAGATCTGTATAGATTATGTATAGATATGTAGGGCTATGCCTTTGAAAAGCGTCCGTTTTCTGCCAGGAGACTGGGTTCTAGACTCATTTTTCCAGTTTGCCAATTTGGCAGCTTTGAGATTTAGTCATTAAGCCACTTTGCCTCCCTTTGGATTTGTCTGTTCTTTTTGTCAAATGGGGCTGCGTCACTGTGTGATGTATTTTGTTGTAGAGTCTGGTTCATTTATTATTTTTTTTCTTGCTGTTAGAATGTGCCGTTAGTCTAGAAGTTCACAGTGTAGAAAATCTGTGTGTGACTGTTGAACATTCAACATGCAAATCCTGCTAAGAACGCCGCATGCATAAATGATGGATAGATGAAAGCAAGTGAAAAATATTGGGGAGTAAAAGCTATATACAGCTGATAAGGGAAGTCAAGGGAACTAATATAATAACCATAACGAATAGAAATGAAGATTATAAGTTGTCTCAAATACCAGAACATCAGAAATATGAGAAACTCTGCGTCTGGAAGTTTAGTGGTGACAAATAAAGGGCAGATTTGGTCAACAAAGGCTATATCCCTTCCGTAGACTCAGAACAGTAATTTTTACTGGTGAAATTTACAGAACAGAAAATAGGAAAATATAATTAAACAGGGAGGAATGCACAGGACCAGTACCAATCAGTGAGGAGCTTCTATCCCACTGAAACAGAGTTTATTTTAATATAGCCAGGTACAGTGTAATATAATTGGGAATGGAACATTGCCTTGGAAAACAGTGGTTCGAAGGGGTTTTGGAGGCTTTGATTTCATAGACAGAATACAAACTGTCAGATCAGTGATGTTGGGGAAAAAAAGAGAAAAAAAAAACACCACCAAAACAAGGCAAAAAAACCCTCCAAAAACCCACAAAAAGAAAAGCTGGGTGGATCCTTGGAAACACAAAAATGGGAATACGCAGTGGAACTGGGGATGCTCCCAATTCTGTGTATACTGGAGCAAACCAGAGTTAGGCTGTGGCGTTCTGGCTAGTGGTCACTCCTTGTGAAAAGGTACAGAAGCACCAGAGATTTCCAAGGAGGGCCACAGGCTTGACAGGGGTGGCTGCTGATCGGAGCTCGGGATGTACGCCCTGGAGGCAATGTCTGTGCTCTTGGCTTACAGACGATCCTGAAGCCAGGCTCGCCTCCCACACTCTGATCTTGTCAGCAGACCAGATGCCAGGGAGTTGAGCTGGATGCGAGGTATTCCAGCACTTGGGAATGCCCTGGAATCTGCTCTTCCAAAGAAGTAGCCAATGAATAGTATCTCTTCCTGTAAGTATTTATACTTGGGCAGTATCTGAAAAGATGGAGGGCTGAACTGTTTTTACCGCGTCGGCAGACGTGTGGTGACAACTTCCAGTGGTTGAAAGCCGGTGAATTCAGCATCAAAGAAACGTGTGGTTTCCTTTCTGTGAGAATACTAAAGACTGAAGTGCTCTGGCAGAGGACGTGTTGAGTATGTGAACAGAAAGGGTCTTAAAGAAATTCCACAACCCAAGTGTGCCCGGGATTGTTCTGAATGATGATGGTGGTTGCTTCTGACCTTAGCATCTGCTCAGCTCGGTTCCCCTCGGGCTGCCCTCCCGTACTGACCTGTGGGGTGGCACGGAGAACGGCACTGCTTTCGCGCTGGCTCCTCAGAATACTTACAGCTCTGTGTTGACCGTTCTAATGTAACCTCATTACCAGGATTCAATCCCAGTGTAACCTAAAGGACTCATGAAAGGTTGGGGTTTTTTCTGCCAAACTGACAGTTGGCTAGAGCTAGTCAAGGTGGAGCTGTCGGGAATTGCCTTCCCTTTGCAGAATCAGAAACTAGCTTGTTGGTAATCAAATTACAGTTCAAAGAAAAATTCCCTTCAAATCAGACTGGCCTTCATTTTTTTCTTCTTCAGCAGCATGGGGTGTGATCTTCAGGGCACATCCCACGGCTCTGCCATTTGTAAAGTTTTGGTTTCTCTGGCTTTTTGCCTGTAGCGCAAAGCTATGTCTCCTGAGGAAGGAATTGCTTTAGTCTAACTAAAGGATTTGTCCTTAATCTAGGTGAAAAATACTGATCTGTGCTATGAACAGTATCGCTTCAGATTTTAATTTCTGTGAAGATGGGAGGGGTTGGGTAGTTTGGGGTAAGTATTCTCCCTTATCTTCTGGGAGAGCTGTGAATGTCAATGCTTTAGACGGAAAGGAATGATGCTGCAGTCGCATCCGTATTTTGATGATGCGAGGAACCTAAAGCATAAAGTGTTACATGAATAAAAGTTTAAACGTACTATTGGATGTAGTGGTAGTCGTCAACGTAATGGGGGCCCTTGCTTCTCTGAAAATGGTCTCTCCTAGGCATCAAAGGAGATGGGGTATTGCAGAATATATCGCATTAAACATGTACTAAGTGGCATATTCTAGTATGTGAGCCTCTGATTTGCTCCCCAAAATTACTTCTATATGTCATGGAATTACAAAATCAGTAGAATTTTTTGACTTTAAATTGAGAAGAGTATCTGGCTGGCATCCTTCATGAGGCTTGTTATGTCTGAGAAAAGTTTCTTATTAAACTTAAATAACCCCTAGACAGGATGCCAACCAGCTACTCTTCTAATTATAAAGCCAGTTGAAATGTTCTATTGATTTTGGGTTTCAGTGTTTATATAAACGTACAGAGGGACTTTTCTTGGGGGCGGGGGAGAGCAATGAATATACAGAATCACTGTTATTTAACATCTGGCACTACTTTTCAGCATTAATCCTATTTTCCTTTGTTATTATTTTGGGGAGACAAAAGTGATTATTTTTCTATTCAAATGAGAACCGTAAAGAATGGGGAAAATGTTCTGCATGAAGAATAGGATTTCCAAGTATGAGACGTGTATGGTGGGTCCAGCCTGCTCCCTACCCTGCCGCTGAAATGAATATTCTCATTTATTTGCTCTTTTGAACTCATGACAGAAGGTTTGTGCACAAAACCACTCGCATTCTCTGAACATAAAGGAATCACTGACTTAGTAGGCATCAGCAGTCGTATTAGGTAAAACTTAATTGTTAACATGATAGACGTTTATACAGTTGGTGTAAACATACTTGCTACCGTGAGGGTTACAATGAAAGAAAAATTTGTGAGTGGAATAGATTTTCCTTTTCAAATTACCTCTATTTATGAATGTTTATTGTTAGCCAGCACTAGCAAATTGGAAAAACTTAGGAATCAGCTCAATCTCTACTTAATGAACTGGGTTGTTTAGTACAGGGAGCTGAAAGGAGTAAGCCTTTAATTTTAGTCGAAGTGGAAAAAGGAAACGTAGGAATAATTTATTTACAGCCATACCAGCCATGTTGTGCTGGCTGAGTTTTGGCGAGCGAAGACCAGAAATGGTAATATTAACCGGGCGCTGGCTTGTCGAGGGTTATGATGGGATCAGATACGGCTTCTCCCGCATCCTGGGGCACGTGCTCCAAGTGTGAGGCTCTTTCATGAAAGATGTGCAGTTACGTAGACCTCAACGTTGCTACTACATCCTTCCTGCTTGTCTTTGAACTTGATACCATCAGTGTATATTAGCTATACTCTGACCTCACCTGCTGTTTGGGGCCCGTCAGGCGCTGCCGTATCCAGTTTGTGAATCGCAGTGGCATTACCTCTGAGATAAATACCATGACTAAAAGTTCAGCTCTGCTGAGCTCTGCCTACCGAGCACATTGCTTGCTTAGACACACAGCTTGGGTGTTTCTTGTGTTGTTTTTTTCTTATGATTTGAATTTGCCAGCAACTCACAGTCTTTTAGTTAACCAGACTCTTACGTAGTTAGTGTTTTAACTGCCATACATCTTTCTAGGAATTTATATCAAAAAAGTTAGAGGATTTGTAAAAAATAATAATAAAATATGCAGAAAGATGAGTCTTATTTTATTAAAGAAATGATTGTGAAGAAAAACTGAATTAATTATATGAGATTTCCCGTACGTATTTAGCCCTCTGCATCTTCTGAAAATATTCTTCTGCAGAACCAGTGGGCAACTCTGAAACTTGCTAGAGGGTGGAGTGGGGGCTATTGAAAGAAGTAATGCTTTTTATTGACATTTTTAGTTTCCCAGATTTGCAATGAAATGTTTTACCTCATCTGGAAGGCATCTCCCACAACTGTGAATGGGGGAATGATACAGGACAGGATCAGACTAAGTGCCAACACTGAGTAAATACCAGAAGACTGTTGCTTCATTTGTTTGCTGTTGTCTTCACAGTTTTTTACTAGAAGACTGCTTCGGCTGTCTGTTAACAGTGAAGGACATATGAATAGTTTTCCCAAAGTAATTTTAAAAACAGCAGTGATGGTAAAATGCAGAAGTCAGAAGAGACAGGGACAAGGAAAAGAGCCGAGACTGAAATTCAGTCAGGTATTTTTTTAAAAAAAAAAAAAAAAAAAAAAAAAAAAAAACACAAACTAATTTTAAGGATTTCTGTTGTCCTAGAAACTGTTTTAGGTTTTTTGCTCTTCCCCCAAAATTTTGACAGACTCATTCCTGGCTAAGTCACGTTTCAGAAGATGCAGAGACTGCATGCTGTATTTCAGTGATTTTCATCCTTAAAATAATCTGTTAAAGCAAGAGGCTGAAAAACACCGTTAAGAATGGGGCCAACATTACAGCTGTTTTGTTGTAAGTAAAAAAACCATATGATCATGCAGCACTATGCCATTGGCAGTCATAGTAATATGCTCAGCTGCTACAGCGGTAAGCATGATAACCATGGATAGGCAGTTAAATTTGTCTCACAGAAGAGCCCGTTCTGTGCGGATGGAGTATTGTACACGAGGGGAGTCCACATTTTTAACTCGTTCTGCTGGGCTGAGAGGGATGTTTTATTTATTGGTCCACTGTTGGTCATTTCTCCGTTGTCTCAAGGGAGCGCACAGTCTCGATAAGAACAACTGACAGCAGTTTGCAGTTAGCTGCTGAATTATGGTTTCTTCGGAATTGAAAGCGCTATAATAAATGTGAGACCAGATAAATATCTTAAATGTTTTCCATTCCAAAAAGAAACCGGAGAATATAATTATGAAATTGTATAGCTCTTGGTTCTAAGTTTATAGGTAAGTGATGGAATAAGTAGTTAAAGCAAGAACATGTTGTCTCAAATTTTTAAGGAATGTGAGGTCATGTCGTTTCCATCAGCGATTATACCTCTGTAAAAGTTAAGCCTCTTAAAATCGCTAATTTAACAATATTGCCACTGATGCAAACTATGTGTTCGTATCTCTTAGCTGATCTCAATTCTTATTTCATGTTAGCATTGCAGTAGCTTCTGGTGGCCTCCAGCCTGGATTGGTGACCCTATGCGCTGGAACTTGCACAAACCATTTGAGATATAGTAGTAATTACAATGCCTAAGTGATCTTTTGTACTTTCACACCTTCATCATCTCAGGGCAAGGTATGCAGTGAAACTTTCCTCTCTCCACTCTCGCTGGATCTTTTTGAAAAGATCTTGGAGATTTCTTCTGAAAAAGCTACTGAGTTTTACCCTAGGAGAGGTTGGAAGTGGTGGAGGTTTTAGCAAGAAGCTCATTACATGACCAGGGAGTTGAATGTGAATTTCTGACAAGGGTTTCAAAAACTTGAAATGTTCTAAATTTAAAAAGCAATAAAGAAAATACAAAGTAAAGCTAGCTGCATTTTTATTGACTATGCATAAAAGTAAGAATTGAGAAGGTGGCATGTGTAACATTTATTTGTTTTCAATCGTTAAAGTGTTTTAGATATTAATGCCTAATGAGCAAGTTCTGCACTTTTACTTTCCTAAGTACTTAATGCACCTGTCTTATTGGTTATTTTTATTCTACAAATTCCAGCAATGTACTGTTGAGACTATTGAAATATTACAATACACAATGGATAGTTCCTTACAGAGAAATGTGTTGCAAAATATTATTTCCATTGTAATTTTCTAATTGCTATATTTAACTGCATTTTTTAGGAAAATACATTTGTAGTTAATGTTCATTAAATTGGTAGAAGTACTTTTAGCATCTCTGAAGACTACAATAGTTTGCTTTTGGTTTGAATTGTCTGGATTATAAGGAAGCTGAGCATTATTCACAGTATGTGAAGTCATTACTGTTCCTACATCTTTTTATGCAGACACAATTCTTCCGCTGCTGCAGAAACGTTACATAGTTTTTGACTCTCTACTTTTGTTTAGTTTGAAATCAATAGCTCGTACCCCAACTTCTCTTTCTGAGGATGGCCATTGAAGCTTGCTGTGCAGGTCTTCATATTGTTCAAATCTTAATAGCGTTTAAAAACCAGGACTCCAAACAAGAAAGACCTCTGGCTATATCCTACCATCCCAACAGCGTATGTGTACATATGTGTTGCTCTCTTTTCATGGTAGGACAATGCTGCGACATGAACGATAAATATCTTCCATTCTAATTTCTTTAAGTGAGCAGGGAGAGTGAATCTTCTGGAACACAAACTGATTTCATAATGCCCATTATTATATTGCATCTGCTTAAGAATACCTGTCAAGCAATACTTCAGAAAAAGGAACACAGATAAAACCCACACAGGAAAATAAGCCTGCTTTCAAAAGAAAACAATATAAAAATGCTCATCAATAAAATACCATAGCCCAGAAAGTAATAATTTAAAAAAATGTATATCCTATTCAATTTCCATTTATTTACTCCCAAAACATTTATTTGACCCTCTAGAAGAACAATAGATCTGTTTTTTCAGCATTCTGGGTATTTCATCTTCTCACTGCTTTACAAAGGCGGTTCCTTTTTCTCAACAACTGGCAAAAGAGCTTTTGGCAGGCATCTGCGTCTGTAGAAGCTGGAAGCCGGCGTTCATCTTAGGCTTTTATGGCTTTTAGTCAAACGCCTTCATCTTTTTTTCATTCTACTTTTACTCTTAAGAGTTTCTGATTATTAAGGACTGTTGTTTACTGAGCTAACATGTACAATGCCTTGGGTTTCCAGGATTCAAAATACCGTGTTTTTGTGAAACTTGGAATCTAACTTGTGATTTCATTTTACCTGTCAACTCCCATTCGGGTTTCTCATCAAAAGCCTCCTAACTGTCATCCTGGAGCCCGGATACAGTAATGACGAACCGCTTCACGGTGGAGTTTTGGGTGAGCTAATGCACCGTTGACACTCTTTGGTGCTGCAGTGCATCTTCTTTTCTTCTGACTGCCATCCTTCTCCAGCCCTGAAGGAAATGCAAGTGGTCAGAACTTCTGTCCTGCTTGCTTTCTTTACAGCACTGCTGGCCCAGACGGCTGGTTTGGGTGTAGGGATCTTTTTTTCAGCTGACGTCCACCATCTGGTCTCCACTGTCATCCTGCCCTCTTTGAAAACTCTAGCAAATGCTATGTATGGGTCTCAGTATCACTTTGAATAAAAGACAGACCTCAAAGGACATCCAGAGTCAGATCCAGGTCGCCGCTGCTATGCTTTGGTGCTACTCCCTGAAAGGACAGGCCTCCTATTCGGACTTTTCTTCTCTTGTACTCGCAGTGTAGCTTATACCATTGCTTTGATGAGGCATGTTACATTTTTCCATGCTGTTTCAGAGAACTCTTAACATCTTCACGCTGCCAATGCTGGGCATCACTTCTTGTTGCACCTGGTCTCCTCATGAGTCAAGAAGACAGGACTGCTCAAGTTCGTCATGGATCTACAAGATTTCATTTTGAAACTGGGGAAGGACAGTTCAGAGGGCTCTCCGAGGGCTCTCATGGTCCTCCCAGAGGAAGATGGAATTCTGCATCTTGTTGATGCAGCGCTATCAATCACAATTATGGAAATTATATATGTTTTATGAAGAGGAAAAAAATAATTCAGATTCTGTCTTTCAGATTGGGGCCAAGCATTCAGAAGATGTCTAGCAGCACTATATTTTAATGAGAATGGGTGTGCATGCATTCCTTCATCTGGAATATTGACTTGTTGGAGTTGGTATTTTGGAAGAGATCCAGAAATCATATTCCAGCAGTTCAGTCTGTTGCTGGAGATAGATTTGTCCCAGAATGCAGTTGTAAATATTGTATTAGCTAGTACCCAATTCAGGACTTTTCTACACCAATTCCTACTGTGTCTTTCTGTGAGGCAGGTTTAACAGAAGCTGGGGGAGAATATTTATCTGGTTTGGGTTTTTTTTTTCCCTGCTGAAGTCTGGCTGTTTATTGCCTCTTCAACTCCCAAACTTCTCAAGTGTGGATTGAAAGAAGGACACATTTCTTCCTCCTACTCAGAATCCATCAAGATTTTTTTTCCCCCAGTAGAATTAATTAATTGCCTAATTAATCTGGAGAAGGGGAAGTGTTGAATGTGTTCTAGACCTCCCAGGTTAGATCTCCAGAAGCGGTGTTTGACAGGGGGTACAAATGAGAGCAGTGCTTGACAAAAACCTAGCAACAATTTCACAAGCTTGAGATTTACTTCGCACCAGATACTCTTCCATGTGGTCAATTTACCTGAGTGGAATGGATAATAGGATCACAAATAAATTAGAAACAGAGATTAGGTCCATTTGAAAATACCAAAATTAGTGTTTATATTCACGAGAGCTCTATATGTAGAATAGTTGCCTCATGTCTGAATTAAAAATCTATCCATGTGCTGCTTAACACATTGAATGTGATTTCTACTAGCGAGGGGAGCCTTTCTCAGCTGCCAAGAAAAAAGCTTGTCTGTCTGTCTTTTCCCTATTGCAGGAATAGTTTCCGAAAAAATACTGCCTGAAACGAAATTGTGCTTAGAAAGTCTGGTATATCAGACTATTCCTGCAGGTCAGGCTAAGCTGATGGTAGCCTGCTTTTATCTATATGACAGGAAGATTTTGTGGGGAAGGTCATTTACAAGTGGGAGGAATAGCCATCTGAAGATTTTCGGGTATTACCTGGTCCATCTTAAACTAGATTACAACCGGAGGGACTAACATTAAGTGTGTCTCGAAGTGCAGTGACAAGAGTTTTGCTTCAGTGAGCAATTTTTCAACCAACATTGTTTAACAGGCCCTATGTATTTTTAAGTACGGTAGGCATCCACCTCGTGTCATTTGAGTGGTACAGCTGATTCTTCCCTTCAAACCATATAGGAATAACTTTGTAATGGTGTTTCTTAAATCTGTAGTTTGGTCCTTGGGACTTTTCCTAATATTTAAATCCTTCGCCTGTCGGTTCTGGATACTGATTTAAACAAAACAAAACAAAACTGAAAATTTCCTTTTTTGTGAGCAAACAGGTACCGGATAGTTACTAATGTGTATCACTGTGGGCTCTGTAACATACTGATCCATTACAAGCCTGGCATGAGAGTTTGAAACTCTTATAAGCGGGTGTGTTTCTCTGGTGAAACAAAAAGAATTTGGTTTTGGCCACAAAGGTTGTAAAGACTTTTCTCTTACATTTCTAAAAATGCATTTTAAAATATTTCCCTGATTAGTAAAAAAAGGAAGATGTGCAGTTACATTTTAGTTTAGGTTCTCTGGGATTTGTGTAATTGAATTTGAGTAGCCAGAGTTTATGGTTGTGTGTTTAAAAATAAATAGTAAACATACACGTTGAATTTAATGTTGTGCCGCTCATTTGTATGAACTATGTTTTACTGTTGGTTTACTTAGAAAAAATAGCATAATAGTAAAAGGAAAAAAAACCTGCACACACATGAAGAATCTTTTTAACATGTCATCTCAGTAGGTCAAGTACGCCTTGATGTGTAAACACGTGCTTGGGAGAATCTTTCTTTTTTCTGTTATGTTCCATGTTGGAGGCGTTGCCAGAGGCGGCTTCTCTCCAGGATTAGGTAACCAGTACTAGGAGAGATACGTTGGCAGAAAACACACTTACTTGCCATAGCTGTGGTTTTCGTTCATCTCTACCAACAGGATTGCTGTTACTAGCTTCATCTCATATGCTATTCATAGTATATTCATATTCATCTCAATACTAGCTTCTATGTTTGAATAATTTGGCTGATCAGCAGCTTTTCATTGACTTTTATTGGGAAGGTGTCTGTGATTTGGGAGTCTATTTCTGAGCTAGGTAGCCAGGGAGGGCGTGGGTGCCAGTTTCTCAGGTATTTTGCCAGGTCTGAGGGTGTCAAAATATACAGCATTTGCTATTCCTGCCTAATCTGAAATGTTAAACACAAAACCCTAAGTGGTAACCCAATGGGATGTATATTTTCAGTGCATGGTTGGGTTTTTGTTCCTCAAGTGCTAATCTGGTTCTTTGTTCCAAACTGCTGCCTAGAGAAATGTACTTGTTGTGACACTGCTTTTATTGCTTTGTTAACATATTTCTCATCACAGCAGAATAGGATATCCTCTGCTTTATGATTACAGTTTGTTCTTACTTTATCTTTTGTTAATTTCTTATTTAATTTCTGTACTGAAATGTGATAATGGTACCTGGGAGAGAGGGTGTGATCTTCTCCTGAATTCAGTGCAGTGCCTCGTGTACTGTGTTAATTTTGTACCTTTTTGAGTTGTCATAATGTTACAGTACTTGAAATAGGGTATTTAAGTTACAAATGATGTAAAGATTTGATCCAGTTCTTACCAGTTAGCAGCATAGTCGCACATCCCTTTTCAAACAGTATTTGCTTAGAAAAACGGTAATTGATACCTTCTGATAATCGATACCTTCTGATCTCTGTCATGTGAGCTATTTTTGCAGGGCAGTTGAGAATGGAAATGATTTTGTTGCATCAAGACCATAGTTAAATACATTTATAGTTATACAGTTTTATATACACGCCGTATGTAATTTTAATACATACGTTTAATGTTTGTTCTCCAACGAATGGCAATGAATAAAGCAGAAGGGTGTAGCTCAAGGCAATTTCACTTGCTTTAATTCTAGTCTCCTCTCATACGTTTTTTGTGTATGACCACTGTCGATTCAAGACTCTGCCTTAAGTGAAAGACGATGAATGATTTATTTTATACTTCAGCTTTGGTAAAGGGGTATAAAGGTAGCCAAATAAACTTCATTATTCTCTTACTCTTTCCCTGTAACTCCATCACAGTAAAGCTACCCAGTTGGTCTTTCTTTTCCTGCCAAGTGAAAGATGTGACCAGACCACCCCAATCTACTTTTTTTTTTTTAATAAATTGTTGAGGGTTTTTGTCTGCTAACCAACCTTGACTGTAATGTATTTCGCTCATTAGATTTTATTGTAGGCATCATCATGACATGTAGTCGTCGTCACTGTGGTTTTTCTTCAGGAGTCCAAAATAATGCTTTAAATAATAATTCTCCATACCCCCGTTAATGGAATAGAGCTGGAAATAGAAGAGCATAAGGTTCACATCTATATTTAGATCATGTACTTGCACTCTTTCACACAACATCATTCATGTCCCCCATTGATCCTTCATCCTAGTAGTTAATTTCATACTGGTCCATGACTAACTGTATTAAGTTATGGTTGCTTTTAGGTTTATGCTAATCAAAATACGCAATGAATTAAATTATCTTATATCCCCACTCAAAGAAATTTAAGGGAAAAATACACGTGTATAGTTAAATAATTTCTGATGAGATGTGGCACAGCACATAGTGTCTGAAGTAGCTGATGGCAGATTTGTTCATACCAAAAAAGTACTCAAGTCTGGATGCTCAACACATTTTCTTTCCTGTGCATGGGTATCAAACATTACTTTTTTGGATTAACCTAGTTGCTTTATAACTTTGATGATTGTCTCCCAACAGGCAGTATTCTATTAATATTTTTGTTCTTTTGCGTTGCAGGGGGTTCAGGACCGTCATCATCAATAGCCATAGCTGGCACCAGCCAACCTGCCATCACAAAGACAACGTCTGTGCTTCAAGATGGTGTTATAGTCACTACTGCAGCTGGAAACCCACTTCAGAGCCAGCTGCCCATTGGGAGCGATTTCCCTTTTGCTGGCCACGAACACTCGCTTCATTTTCCGCAGAACAGCTCTTCAAACAACAATCTTCCACATTCTTTGAATCAAAACCTCCTCAATTCTCTACCTATCTCTTTGCCAGTGAATCAGCAACATCTCCTAAACCAGAATCTATTAAATATACTACAGCCTTCAGCAGGAGAAGGCAAGTCTGAGGTCAACCTCAACCCTTTAGGTTTTCTCAACCCGAATGTAAATGCTGCTTTAGCTTTTCTCTCCAGTGACGTGGACGGGCAGGTATTACAACCTGTTCATTTTCAGCTTCTAGCAACCCTCCTTCAGAACCAAGCCCAAGCAGCTGCCATGCTTCCCCTACCATCTTTCAATCTGACCATCTCAGATTTGTTGCAACAGCAAAATAACCCTTTACCCTCAGTAACACAGATGACAGCCCCACCAGACCATTTGCCAAGCAATCAGTCAGAAAGCAACAGGGTGGAGACCCTTTTAACCAACCCCCTGGGCAACCCTATACCAAGCTTTTCAGGCACTGACACTACTTCTAACCCCCTGCTCCTCCCAGCTGTCTCTGGGGCCTCAGCATTAATGGCCTTGAATCCCCAGCTGGTGGGAGGTGTCCTGAACTCTGCATCGGGCAACACCGCTAATCATCCAGAGGTTTCCATAGCCACCTCCTCCCAAGCAACCACTACCACAACCACTACATCATCAGCAGTGGCAGCACTGTCTGTCTCAACCCTGGGTGGTGGGACAGCAGTGGTGTCAATGGCAGAAACATTGCTGAACATATCTAATAATGCTGGGAATACATCTGGTCCAGCTAAACTCAACAATAACTCTGTGGTGCCACAGCTACTTAACCCTCTACTGGGGACAGGTCTGCTTGGTAAGTTCAATTTCTTCACAGATATAAA
>VZTL01069585.1:56057-87950 GCA_013400535.1 Scopus umbretta | reverse complement strand
CAGCAGTTGCATGTACTTGTCTGGACTCCACGCTATAAAGGAAGCTTCTTAAATTTGTTATCCACTAGGCATAAAATTGTAATCCCCTTACCTGCTGATTTTTCATCAACTCCCTGTAAAATAGAAAGGCCTGACTCTCTTCAGAGACAAGAGTGTGTGAAAAAGACTTGATCGTTTAAGTCTAGAGCTTTAAACACATTTGCAGACTTCCTTTGTTAGATGTGGCTGATTCATTTAAGAGGTTTATTCCCTAATCAGATTTGTTCGTTTGGAGTTGTGTTTGGAATCTTTAATAGCGGCGGTTGTTCAAGACTTCTGAAAGCTGTGCTTTCTGAGAGGTGAGGAAGTCTGCTGTTAGACTAGTCATTCAATTAACATTTTAATTTTTCTTTTTAAGATCATCTGTACCTCACTCTGCAGCCCAGGCAGTCCACCAAGTTTTGGCAACTGTTGCTACAAATCAAGCTAAACAGGTATCTTGATATAGAACCCTTTCCCTGTGGAATACTGTACTTGGGCATGCTCAGCACAGTTTGGGGTTTAATTGTTGGTGAACCGGTCATCTAAAAATCTCTTTTCACAGCTTGCCCTGCATTTTTGGCAGACCATTTATTTATCTGTGACCTCGACGGTGTGATGTCAGGCATATCTTTGTTATGTCTTGCCTTTTCTCTCTTTTGAAGACTTGAAGGTTTCTAATGGCCACAGCCTTGCAGCAGCAAGGGTTGCAGATCACAACAAAAGAAACTGTATTAGGTAGATATTCCTAAATTTTCCCCAAAAAAAAAAAAAAAAAAAAGTGCTAGGCAGTCAAGGGAGAGAGTTTACCTATTCTGTTATTCTACTGAAAACATTTCTTATTGGTCGACAAAGCTGCTAGGTTTTATGTCCACACATCAAAAAACAACATAGCAGTCTTTGTCCCCTGGAATCATTGAGCTGTTGCCTATGGAGGCTTACTGGCCTCTGCAAGAGACTTGTTGAAAAAGTTGAGTATTGACCCTGTACTTAAGTGTCAAGACATAATGGGCCCAAGATTGAAGGGCACTTCTAAGTGCTTCGACCACGTTCCTCTAGTTTGTTCATAAGGCATTGCATGACTCTCATAATACCAGACCAAGGACAGGAGGACCTTTGTTAATGGACAGACTGCACTAACCTGAAGTGGTATTGTGTTTTTAGACACCTCTAACAAGCTCGCTTAAGGGACAGACTCTGCCTTCTGCTGTGTGTGCACCCTGTCCTATGGCATCTACAGCTGGTTCAACATCATCTGGCAACAAAATCTCGGGTAAGTTGTCTTTAAGGGAGATGGAAATAAGGCCTGGATGTCTCTTGCCACCTGTCAAGTTGCACAATCCAGAGAACAAAGACACTGAGGAAAAAAGATTTGCCTCCACTGAGAGGCTGCTGTGCCAGTCTTGAAGGAGAGAATTTGAAAAACCAATGAACAGAAGAGTAGGAGAGTGGCTTTGTATACAGCCCTGTGCTTTGTCTCTGTGCCTGCATCTAGAATTCAGTCGTACAAGTCCTTGTTCAGAGTGGACTCAGAACGCGTAACCCTTACGAAGAAATGTTGAAAGCACATCTGCCAAAGGCTCCGGTGGTTTGACAGCAAATCAAAAGCAGCCATCTTTGCTGTTTTGTTTTTTAAAAATTTTAATCATGCTGGTTTGATTTTTAAACATGCAGCACCATAGGAGTACCTGAACTATCTTGAAATGAACTAATTCAGGTACTGGGTCTGTTGAGCATTGAGCTGTATGACCAACTTCAAAGCCTGTTCAGATACTGTGATCAGTTGCACACAGCTTAGACGCTTCTAGGGAAAGGAATGCTCAGTTTCCATTATTCAGTGCAAATGGGGGAAGAGGAAACAGTTAAGGAAGGAATTGATTTTTAATGTGTATTAGATAATAATGCTTGCATTGGACATGGTTTTATAAGCCTCTTGCATAAATGTCTGAAATCCATCTCAGTTGGTCTTCTGCCTTTAATCCATGGATGTGGGTTGCCTCTTAGCCAGGGGTAAGAAGCAGTAAAAATAGCTAGGAATCATATTTGACTTGGGAAACGCTTCTTAAATTTTGATTTATTGAAAATCTCAGCTCCTGAATTTGATAGCACTTTCTTTTTATTTGAAATGTGTTTTGGTATGTTGATGAGAGTTTTTACCAATGATTTCTTGATTTTATTGTTAAATTTTTATTGTCAAGATGATGACACCTATCTTTGCTCTAATCTAATATATGTTATTGCCTTAAATCTTTGAAATAATTCATGTGTTCTCTGACGTTGTAGCAGTAGCAGGAATGTTTCTGTGTACAAATATTGGACCTGGTATGAGTGACAAAAAAGCTTTGTTTCCAAGTGATAAAATTGCAGTCTGTGTGCAAACTATTCCTTCCTTTTCTGATAGATAGATGTCAAGGTGCTTTTTTCTTTTTTGTAATACTTGTTCTTGTAACTTACAGGACAAGGGACAGTAAAAACAGTTACAGCTGTGACTTCTTCTACAGTGACGTCAGTACAAGCAACAACTGCACAGCTTAACAAAGCATTCTCGTTTTCTTCTGTGGGGTCTGTATGGACATTAAGATTTCTTTGTAGTTGATGTTAAATATGAGTATTGGCTGTTACAGCAAGTATTACCTACAAGCTGCATCGTACTGTACAGTGGCACCTGCAAATGTTAGACTGGGAGGGCAGGGGTTGCACCAGAGTTCTTGGAAGACCTTCTTGTTTGTGGAAGCCTACCTGAGTGAGGTCTGAAGGTCTGTGAGAATTTGACGCAATGTCATGTTGCTTTGACATTTCTTCAGTCTGTAACTAATCAAGAGTAAATAATAACTAGCTTTATTTTCAGGCTTATCTATAGTGGAGTATTGAACAAATCATACTCTGTGTGTACTGGTATTTATCGTCAGGTGATGATTTGAGATCAGGGCCATATGACTGCGGTTAAAGCACCCACTCATGGTCTGATGTACTGGGTTCACTGACTGTCTTAGAGTGCACGTCACCACTACTCGTAGAGTCAGAGAAGAACACTCATGCTGTATCTTTTATGTTGGGGTTAAGGAAGAGGAAAAAGCAGCAGACCATAGCTCATTTTAAACCTTGTTCTTTATTTAGTGAACAAAGAGCAGTAGCAGGAAAGTCATCTCTAGCAAGTTGTCTGGAGGCATGTGAGAATAAACTTTGGCTTTACAGCAGTAGGAGAAGAGGTCAAACACGGGAAGCTTCTGCTCCCAGAGAAGAAGAAAGAACCTGAACATGGTCATATTAACACTTGTCACCTCTGAAGATAGATTCCAAAGAGAATGATGTTGCGTTTTCTAACCTGGGCATACGTATATGGGTTTCAAATGCTGGTAGAGGTTTGAGAGACAGAAGCACTGGAATTCCCAATTAGGACTTGAAATTTGTGCTGATGGTCAAATTTGCTGAATATTTATTTTAGAACAACAGAAAACCTCAATTTTTTGGCTTGAAAAGTAGTCTGTGAAGGTGATTAGAGGATCCCCATGCCATCTGGTGATTTCTGTTATATAACAATGACACGAAGCAAGGAGCGTGTTGTGAACATATAGTTACTCTGAAATCTCTCCTATGGAGTGCTTTTTCAGGGATGACAAAAATATTTCTTTGATCATATCTTATGTTTGGGGAAGAGGGATGACTCCATAGAAATGATTGTTAGAAATTCTGCATGTTTACATGCCTAACACTCATGTGAATTTTTCTTTACAAAGTGGGTGACATTAAGGATTTCAGAACACACTTTGAAATGGCTGGTTTCTTTCAGTCTTGACAAACTTGCAGAGAAATGGTTAAGTGGGTGTTACCTGAACAGCTCGCTGTGCTCTTCAGAGGGCTAAAATACTCCTTTTGAGAGATGGAAATTCAGATTCAAAAAGCAAACAAACCCTGCCTCTGTCCCAGGCTGCAGTGCCGCAGTCTGTAAACTATATACGAAATACAGTGACATCGTCAATGATGTCTTAGTTTAAATGGCCTGACTTCTGTATCAGCAGCTGGTCTTTGAGAATCAGAGAAAGCTTAAAAAGCCTCAGGGAATGAAAGTCTCTGGAGGACCCCAGTGACCATTATGAAAGATCACAGTATCTTTGCAAGACAGAATATTTTCAGTGTGAAATAGTAATTGAAACTTTTAATTTCTGTCTTATTATGAGTGATCTCCTTTTTGATGGGTCGTAGTATCCATTTATTCCCTTTTGTACATGCATTGTCTCTTACCTTGTAGCTCTTTTAAATAAACTCTAGTTGCCACTGTGGCTTCTGCTCTTGCTAGTCTCCCAAAAGGTATCAGGATTTTGTGCACGGTGTTGCGGTGCCAAGCTGAATGGGGAAGAAATGTACAGCAGAAAAGAAAGAATATGGGAGGATGAGGGGTGGTCAAAAGAACTTCGAACTCTGACTCTCTTTAACCCTCTAGAAGCCTTGTCAGAGGGGAAACAAATGGAGCTCAGTCTGCGTGCATGCTTCTCTCTGCCTGTTTAGTTGGAGAAACTGTTCTTGTGCCTGTGTGCCTGACTTCGTGCAAGTCTGTACTGGAAATCTGAGTCTCAAAGTTGTGTTAATCATGGGGTTGGAAGTTTCAACACTTAAAGCTAAGTGTCATTCTTTCTCTTTCTCCTCTTTCCTCCTAGGTCTGGATTTAATTTTGGTGTTGTCACATCAGCTGCTTCATCACCGACGCTGCCCAGCCTTGCTTCCTCACAAGGTTAGTTTGGAGAGTGCGCAAACAACATCTCTTCTCTGCTAAGAGAACACCCACTCTTCCTAATTCATGTGGTTCTTGTTTTATGTTTCAGTTCTATTATTAAAATTGCAGTAGCTGCAATAACATGTACATATGCTGGATTATGCCCTGTAATGCACAGAAATCTAGGCCACCTGCCTTTCAATTAAGAGTAAGCAAAATATTTGCTGCCAAAAACATCTAGGAGGTACTAGTTTATGAAAAGGGTGACATCTGTAGTCATTTCCTCTGCTGTCTTTAATCTGTAGATTTAAAGTTGCTGAGATGGTCTGACACAGAAAGTTGTCATTAAGTGGATTGAGCAGTTAGTAATGGGAGGGGAATGCTTGGGACGGCTTTGTGTTGCTTCTAAAATTGAGTTGACAGTATAAAGGCTGCCTTTCCATTTCATAGGTAGACCATATTTGCCCAGTTTGGAAAAGGGACTGATACATCTGCTTTATAATATTCCTGAAGTTTTCTGCCTCTAATTTCAGTCCTGCAAAAGAGATTGTATGGTCAAAAACTCACTTCCAATGTTAACTAGTTGCCCTGGTAAAAGATGTCACCTCTTGGCTTGCTTAATGTCCTTAGACCATCACAGCCACAGCAATGCTACTAATACTCTGTTGATGTTACGCAGAGAGAACTTACTTGGCTTAAAACCTGAAGATTCAGTTAACGTAAAAACTTAGGTAAATAACACTGATTAAAGGAGGAGTGGGAGGTGTGGGAGACAGACTTGTAAACCACAGCGTTGTGTCAGAGCAGTTACTTCACACTGCTCTGTGAAATGGTAGGAGCACCTTTGCCTCTGTTAGCTGGTGATGGAAGAACAACAGAAGGAATTTCGGTGCCTCAGGAGGAAACAAATGCTACATTATTCAGTGTCAGTTCCTAATATATTTAAATATACTTAATATACTTAGAGGATGGAACACAGGGATCATACTAGCTGTGCTAAGAAGCTTTTGCTCTTTGTTATTTGATCTCCATACAGATTTCCTGTACCTTGTCCAAATCAACCCGTAGTCCAAACACCAATGCAATGTTTTCAAGTTAGAATTTGTGTGTTTGATGCTCAGAAATGAAGTAACAGCACATCAAATAAAACTAGTCCAGTCTCCCTTAAAACTTCATCAGTTTCACACTTTTGGACAGCAGTGTATCCTATAAGTGGAGCTGCTTTGGCAATTACATCTGAGAGCATTTCTCAAGTCTTTCAAAGCTGAACACAGGCTGCGTAGAAACTAGTCAGTGGTCTATAAATTGTTGAATTTGTAAAGAAAGATCTGATTCTGTAGAAGACTTTTCAAGTGCCAGAAAGTATTTTTGTTACCCCAACTCTGTTCTGAGCCATTGATTTAAACACAGTTCTGTAGTGAATGTCAGGAATTGTTTAGCTGAATCATGTAAGAAGGGGTGAAAATGGTGTTAACAGCAAATGGTCTGTAGTAACCAGGTCTCTTATGTTTTTTTATCATACTGTTGAAAAAGAGATAGGAGCTAAAGGCTGAAACTGTCTGTATTCAGAGAGAAGGATGGTTAAGTGGAGGCTATGACATGAAAGTAACAGTGTTTGTCACTGCGACCCTGTCCATAAAGGCTTCAAATGTCACTGTTGTCCACTCCACATGGAAGTGGCAGTTACCTGATGGTCAGAGGGTTTATAGTTTTGAGGTAAGAGCACTGTCTAACAATCTGTGAAGCACTAAAGCATGCTGTTACTGTACGAATGATAAAGAAGCTTTGTATACGCTAGCTCAATTTGTAACTTCTGTCTCTCTCACTTACAGCCCCTGCTAAAGAGTCCACCCAGACAGATTCGTTTTCGCTTGCTGGGGCTTCCAAATTTGGAGTAGTCCCCGAGAGCTCCTTTGCTTTTGGGTCCCTCAAGCCAGCAAGTGCTCCGGGAGCCTTAGTAGGAAATAGCTCCTCAGCAGATGGCACCCAGTCAAACAAACCAGCTGCAACAACATCTTCTGCTCCCTCCACAGCCTCTGGCAAGTTGGATATCCCTCCATCTAAACCAGGAGATCACTTGTTTCAGAGTAATCTAGCTGGGGAAACTCTTGGGAGCTTCTCAGGATTACGGGTTGGTCAAGTAGATGATAATGCCAAGACCACTGCTAAAGCACCATCTACCAGTGTTGCAGGAGCACAGTCAACTAAAGTATCTACAGTACCTTCTGGGTTTACTTTTGGCACTTCCCTGTCATTGGGAAAAACCGGAGAAGCTGCTTCAACGTCAGTCACATCAGTTGGCACAGCATCCCCATCCACCAGCACTAGTGCCACAGGTAGTGTCTTTGGCAATGTCCAGATAACCAACACAGGGTCTTCTGGGGTATTTAATCTCGGAGGCTCTAGTGGCAACAAACCCACCTTTTCATTTGGTATTCAGCAAGCAAACAGTATGAGCACATCCACCTCCACCCCTTCTACTCTCTCTGCTTCAACATCCCTCTCATTTGGAAGTTTCCTAAGTTCATCACAAACTACTGTCCCTGCTGCAACTTCTAATAAGGGTGCAGGGGATGCCAAATTACCGTCTGTGTCAGAAAAGCCATCTGAAAATGAAGCTGTAGCAGCTGGGTCTTCACCTCCAATGATGCAGTCACCACAGCCACAGATACAGCTTTCGGAGTCTGTTAAAGAACCTGCTTTACCCCAGGCCACAGCTGGGGACACCGTCTCTGCGGGCTCTGGCACCACATCAGCAGCACCTCCCCCTGATGCTGTTGCTACTTCTGCCTCCACAAGTGATTTGAAGGCACCGGTGCCTCCTGCTGTCTCTGCATCTGCCCCACCAGATCAGAATGTCTCAGCGACAACATCTACAACAAACATTGCTTCTCCTGCAGAAGCCACAAGTGCGTTGGCTGCTACCTCTGATGTTACCACATGTGTTCAGAGTCCAGCTGTTGGTACCTCTGTGTTTGCCCCCACTTCAGCAGGCTCCTCGGTGTTTTCTCAGCCTGCAAGTTCCAGCTCTTCTGGCTCAGCATTTAGCCAGCCTGCTGGTGATACAACTGCCGCTCCTTCCACACCACCTGTTTTTGGACAACTGCCAGCAGGTACCACAGCATCCTCTCCGTTTGGGCAACTCACCACCAGTACCTTGTCTACTGCCACTGCTACCACGCAGGCTGCCAGCTCGGGTTTTGGTACTTCTGCTTTCGGCACCACCACTACTGGCGGCTTTGGTCAGCCAACCTTTGGGCAAGCACCAACCTTTGGGCAACCAGCGAGCAGTTCTTCAGGTGGTTTTACCTTTAGCCAGTCTGGGTTTGGGACAATGCCGGCCTTCGGGCAGCCAGCGGCTTCCACAGCAGCCTCGAGCAGTGGCAATGTTTTTGGAGCACCGGCTAGCACCAACAGCGCCAGCTCTTTTTCCTTTGGACAGCCATCTGCCAGCACTGGAGGTGGGTTGTTTGGGCAAAGCAGCCCTCCAGTGTTTGGGCAGAATACTGGCTTTGGACAAGGGGGATCCGTCTTTGGTAGCGCTGCCGCCGTTACTACTACAACGTCATCTGCTGGGTTCAGCTTCTGCCAAGCTTCAGGTAGGAACAAACCTCAGGGAGATGTGATATCCCAGAGATGCTGTCTGGCTGAAGTACAGAGAGCAGTATATCACTGGGGAAAGTAGGACCTTTTTTTAATGTCTTTTTTTTTTTTCCCCTGTGGCACTTGATGATTTTTGGTTTGGTGGGGATTTTTTTAAATTTTATTTTCAATTAGTAAGAATAGGAGCTACAGTGTGTGTGAGGGGGAGGCTAATGTTGGAGACCAAAGAAGCTTTTGCTCTGCTTCAGTATTCATCAGTAGGCCTCTGAATGTAGCCTTTTCAATCCAATCTTGCACTCATTTTATACTTACAAGTCTACCTTGACTTAATTTTGAATTATGTATTGTCCTGCCAGTGCACAATAAGTGGGTTGGATTCAGCATAGTGTAAAAGATCTTAAACTAGTACATTGTTGTAAATTGCTACACTGAAGTGACAAAGCAGCTCTGAGACCATAATCAAGGCAATGAATACAGATGCAGCACTTCCTTCAGTGGGCTGCATTGAGTATGTGCAACAGTGGATGTATATGCCAGGTATAGTACTGTATCATGATCTGGAATGACAAAAAAATTTTAAGCCCTCAAAGTGATGGTTTAGCAAGGACCTGATCTGTTAAATCTACTTTTGCATTTGGAAACGTCTCAAAATTAAATATAGCGGTAACATGACCATCAGCTACCTGTCTACACAGTTAAATTGAATACTTGCACAGACCAAACCTTCTTTGTCAGTCTCCTTTTGTTCTTCACATTGCTACAATATATTGTTGTTGGGTTTTTTTCCAAAGCTTTGTCTGTACAATCTTCAGAGAGCTCCCAGGGAAAAGTGAAAAGTACATAGTAATAATAGGGAACATGTATTTCCAAGGAAGAAAAACTAATTAGGCTCGTTTAATTAAAAACTATAGCACTGTAGGCAAACTGCTTGCTCTTTTTAACTACAGTAACAGAGAATAGTTAAAATGGGGGAAGTGAACTCTGCTAGAGAAAGGTGTTCCTAATTATAGAAATGCAAGTTTTATTACAAAATGCACATCTAAGTGAACTGGGAAATGGAATGGGGAGTTCTTTTTTTAATCAAAACATTTCATTATCTATAACAGGAATCTTTGGGTAACAAAGCTCAGATCCTCCCTACACAAGGGAAATCAGAATGCTGCGGTGCTTGTTCATGACTTGCAGCATTATTATAGCAACGTTAACAGAAATCCAATTCTCTTATATTGTTAGCAACAATCCCACAAGTGAAAAAGCCTTTTATTTTCTGTTTGTTTTTAAGTTGGCCGAACAGAAAAGGAGCAAGACTTTCAAGTAAACTTTCAATGGAATTTATTATTTGTGTGTTGGCACATACTTTGAATTTGTCCAACCTAGATACATTGCATAACGTCATTTGTATCCCTGTGTTTTGGCATGGGAGACCTGTCCTTTCCCTGTTCTGGACTAGTGTCACCTCCCTGAATTGTCTTATACCTTAGTAATAGTTCTGGTGGCTTATTTTCCTTTCTTTTCTTAGCAGGTTTTGGTTCTAGTAACACAGGTTCTGTGTTCGGGCAGGCAGCTAATACTGGAGGCACTGTCTTCGGCCAGGCAAGTATTCATTGCTTTTGGAGAATTAAGGGACTGTTATGTATAGTGGACTTGTTCAGGGTTCCCTACCTATTTCTGATATAGGAAAAAAACCCCAACAACAAAAAAACCCAACCAACCAAAAAAAACCCAACAATTTGATGTGCTCAGTAAAAAGTGTTCCAGTCTGTACCAAAGATACTTGCTATTGTAGTGGGGAGCACCAAAGTAGCATCTGTGTGAATGTCTTTCAAGGGGTATGGAGAGACAAATATTTTATCACATGCAAGATAAAATAGAGATGCAGTAAGTCCCTTGCCTTTATTCCATGCAAAGTGGAAAGTGGACAGTGTAGGGCAAGTTTCAAAGGCATTATTCTGTACCATAGGTAAAGCTTAAGTCAGACTTCAATAAGATTTTATTGCATTACATGTTGGAAAGCAATTGTTTGCCTGGTTCATCAGCGCCTTCTTGCATCCGGAGGAACAGGCCAGGCAGAAAAATCAGCCTTGGGGGCATGTGCTGCTTTGACTTCGCTTAAAGACCTTTTTTGTCCTTTTTGTGTTCTAGCAGCCATCTTCTTCCAGTGGAGGCTTGTTTGGAGCTGGAAGTGGTGGGAGAGGTGGAGGCTTCTTCAGTGGTTTGGGAGGAAAGCCAAGTCAGGATGCAGCCAATAAGAATCCCTTCAGTTCTTCCAGTGGAGGGTTTGGAGCTGCAGCTTCCCAGAGTAAGTGAACAAAACAAGAATACAAAATATGCTCTGAGTTCCATTTGCTTTTGCGATCCCATCTGCTTTTCTGACATTAGTCGTCTTTGAGTAAATTCTGTGTTAACGTGAAAGGCTTCTAGTGGTAACAGAGACAGAGAGTATGCGTGATATGTAATCTGGAATTTTTCTTTTAGGTTTATGGAAAAAAGTAGGGAAGCTGTTGAAACAAACGAGCGGATGCAAAAAGTCTGACGAATATCTATATTCTGTACGGAATTCTTGACCAAATGCTTCTTTAAAATTGAATACTCTAAAGTCTTGTCACTGAATTTCTGCTTCCAACTTGGTTGGAAGTTAGAAAACTTCAATTATTTCTCATCTGCTATAACACTGTAAAAATTGTTAGGAATCCTATGCTCAAGAGAAACCAAGTTAACAAGTACGTGTTGGATAGCAGTTTCCTCAGCTTTATCCTAAAAATGGCTATCTTTATGCAGCACATGCAAGATATTTTATCAAAATTTGCTATAATATATAGACAATCTCTCAGTCATTTTTCATGTCTAGGAGGAAACGTGAATTTTTGCAGTTACATGGATGTAGTAAAGAAAAATAAATATGCTCAGTGGTTGGTTTGGGGATGTAGTAAGGAAGCAGAATTACAGAGTTCCTTTTTTGTCAGTTTTTATCCAGATTTGATAGACAGGGTGGGTCTCTCACAGATAAACTCATACAAGCACTGTGAAAAGTGGGTACATGAGAGGTATTGTGTTAAAGCCCTCTTCGGGAGGAGGGGCTCAGCACTTGTCCTTTCTTTTGCTCCAGCTGTCAGCTAAAAGGCATCAGTCTGCACATGTGTTATCTAAATCAATCTGCACATGAGGTGCCACACCAACCCTCCCACATGTTGCCTCTTGCCCAGCCAACCAACCTAACAAAAGGAGGCATGAAAAATAGTTAAGAATATATTAAAGCTACCCATAGGCCTTTGAACCAGGGACTTGAAGGGACTATTGGAAATTTTTTTTCTAGAAGCTATAAAGGATTAACTGTAAAGGCAAGAATCAATCACTGTCTATTAGTGTAAATACTATTTTTTGTAATGCCAGAGTCAAGTTAAAAACACATTAGTCTTGAGTTTTCTGGGCTAACAGATCTTGGTAATACTCTAAAATTTGAGCTGCGATGCATGTATGCCATTGGCTGCTGTAGCAATTAGTTTGAAATACTAGCAGGCTCTCTCGTGCCTGTTGTGTGCAGCTATTGCAGATCTGTGCTTGTTACATACATTTGTATGTCACAAAAGCTATTCATGATGATTTCTTAACTGTGGCTTTTATTTAATGACTGCCCAGCTTCGTTATTTCATCGCTTGTGATTTGGGTTTGACGGAAAGGGAAAGCAGAAGGGGTGGAGTCCAGCAGGTAGAAAGCACAAAGAAGGGGAAACAGTGGCTAAGATGTAAGAGTAAGGGAACAGAGGAAAGCTGTAGAATGAGCTGCAAGTGGCTAGAAGTAGCACTTCAGGTCTTGGGAGAGCAAATCCATTTCTTTTATTACATCTTTAATGATCTATTGGGATTATTGAGGTCAGTTCACTAACCTTGCTAATTTAGTTCTCCTTTATTGCAGTGCTGTTTTTTGTGATGAAATAAAACAGATGGCTCACCAGAGAAAAACTGTGATTATTCTGTGTCCTGCCACTAGATGCTAAAACTGTAGCCTTGTGAAAGATGAAAACTTGAGTTATTTCTCAGCAAGGCTGGAAAAGTTTGGCTCCTTCTTTAAGGTCCTGTCAGATAGTCATGTTAAGAAATACTGGCCATTGCCAGAATAGCTGAGAATCTTTAATTTGTGGTGGACTGATACTTGTGTTGTCAAGAGAGACTGACTCTAGCTGCTGCAATTTCTCACTTAAGGGATTGTCTCTTAGTGACTGTGGCACAGGATGCAACTAAACAAATCTGTCCATCACTGTGATTTGCTAGATTGCAGCAATAAAGGGTTGTTAGTAGTCCATCAGATCCAGAATGGATCTTGGTGGAACTACAAAGCCCTGTAGGAATATGGGATAACGGCTTCTGTCTGCAGAGTGCTGTTTTCCATGTGTTTGTTTTGTGCTTGGGGGTTGGGGAAGCACAAGGCATTTCTCTTTCTCCTGATCCAGTTAATGAAGTGTAATGTAGAATATTGTCTGTTATGAGCTTCACAAGTATTCTTCATCTCCCCAGATTCTTCTAGCTTATTTGGAAACAGCGGAGCAAAGACTTTTGGATTTGGCAGCTCATCTTTTGGAGAGCAGAAGCCTACAGGCACTTTCAGCTCTGGTGGTGGAAGCGTGGCATCTCAAGGCTTTGGGTTCTCCAGTCCAAACAAAGCAGGTACTTTGTTAATCCACCTGCTGTGAACACCCATGCTTATCTGTAAGATATTTGGTAGAGTATTCTACCATTTAGATGTATACAGCCTGGACTCGGTACATGTACAGGAATTGTCTCTGAACCGTAAATAAAATGTAGCTAATGGCTTAGTGAATGGAACTTTAGCTGGTGGATTAAAGGCAGAGGTTTACAATCTCTTGTGCAGAAAAGCATCCAGTAAACTACATTTTCAGGTGTTTATTCCAGAAATTCCCATTGCAGCTTAAGAGCAGAGAGCTGTGTGAATTAGCTCTGGTCTTATGTGTGGTACAATGAAGACTACAGAATATGCAACTGAATAAGTTTTTTCCTATTGTAGATGCTTCCTTGGAATATTATCTTCCAAATTGACTCTGAGTTTTGTAACCCTTTTTGTCCCCACTTCTTCATGTGAGTGAATGCACAGGTGTCAACAATGGGAAAACTTCCTCATAAAATTCATATCAGACATGCTTCAGGTCCTTCTCTTTTGAAATCAGTCTGACCTGTCATCATACTTTCTGCTGTGGTTGAGCTGTTGTTCCCTCTGTTGATTGAGTTAATTGAATCAAATATTGGAAATTTCACAAAACCTCTTATCTTTTTACTGTCATCTTCCCAAAGAGCGAGCCACAAAAATAGCAGTGACTGTGATGTGTTCATTAGAACTGAATGGCAAAATGTTCATTTTGTTCATTACTAGGCAAAAATGGAGGCCTGCGGGGTCAGGCAGAGCAAAGCTTTTCTCCTGTATCCTCAGACCTTTCTTACAGTGAACGTTGATGAAGATAGGTGTTCTGCTCCAAGTGTGACAATTGAAGCTTCATCGCTGGGAGAACTTAAGGGGAGGCTTGGTCATCCTTGAAGCTGTCTTGAGACAATGGTGCTCAAGAACGCCCTTTGGAGAAGCAGTGCTTTGAGAGGAAGCACTCTGCTTCGACAGTAGCTGTGCTTTCATGGTAGTGAAGTGGCTGAGAGCATAATGATGATGTGATCAGATCCAACAGCCATTTGTAAGGTGTGTCTCAAGTATGGCATTCTGCTCGGTAGTGGACTGAATTTCTTGTCTGGGGCATACCTCCCATCTGTTATTTTTGCTAGAAAGGCATTGCTGAAGGAAGTTCTTCTTTCATTCACCCAAGGACTCTTTCCTTGCTTTTGATTATTTTGGTTTCAAAATTCTTCTTGAGATCGAATTTTCAAGAGGTTTCTGCAGAAGGCACATCCACTCACACAGAGCCCCTCAGGTCCTTCCCTCCTCTGGTTATGTTGGCTAAATATTGAAATGAATGGTGTGTCTTCCTCTCCCAACTGCAGTGGAAGCATTTACTTGATTGGAATCCCCCTTTTTCTGGTTTCACTGCTTACATGTTTCACTTTCCTTTCTCCGCTGTTTGTTAATACGCATTGCAAAAGAGAGTATATGCCGAGCAAAGCTTCAGCGCTCGTGATAAATACTCTAACTTCCTAGAGACAGAGGTAACAAGATACTTGATCTGTGTTTAAATAATTTAGGCCTAGCATTTATTTTTTTCCAGACCTTTTGTGTTTACAGCCAAGCAGTATCCATTACCTTGACAAGGACTGGAATTTCACCCATGATATTAAAATGTGTGGTGGTATCCCATCCTCATCCCTAGTCAAACAAAAGAGCAGGTGTCCTTCACATTCCACAGTGTCAATTAGAAACAGGCCAATAATATCAGCAGATGAACATAGAATAAAATAATCTGGGTAGAAATCCATTCAGAGCTGCAGAAGGCAGCTAAACCCTGAACAGAGATTGCCAAGAGCAGAGTTCAGCGCTTGATTCCCTGCAGGAATCATGCAGTTCCACTGACCTGGCATTTAATCACTGCATCTTAGTTTCCACCATTTAAGCCAGGATTAGATAATACCCTACCTCCTGAATCGTTTCACATCACTGGAGCACCTAAAAACCAAGCTTGCTATCTGGTCTCTGATCTCATCTCTGAGATGGGGGAGACTTGCCCATTGCACTGGGGAGTTCTTCTAGTTTAAGCACTTGTGTGGATGAAGTTCTGTCTGCAGGACACTTGTCTGTCCTTTTAGAGCTTTAGATTAGAAACCAGAGTAGAAAAAAAAAAAAAAAACAAAAAACTGCAACCCAACCACAGCAGCAAATGTTCCTGAAGCTGACCTTTACAGGAGACTCTTCGTTCTGCATTGTTATATGCAGTTCCTTTGGCTAGTAACTTGTTTAGATGGTGAGGAGCAGAGCTTTACTTTAAAACTGGCTACATAAGCTAAGCTTTTTTTCCTGGTAAGGAGTGCTAGTTTTGTGATGAAGGATAGATGTTGTCTTTTTTTTTTTTTTTTAATAATAATAAAAGCATTGGTGTAGCACCTGTTGTACATATTTTTACTAGAACTTGGTTATTGTGCACACTTGCTATCTCACAATTAAGATACTGGTCTTTTTTTGTATAAAGCAAGTAGAGATTCCTTCACGGTGTGCAAGCATGTACGATCTATTACCACCACCTAGTACAGCTCTGGGGATTGAGTTGATCTTGTGCTCAAATGTTCGAGAGACCCAGAATGTGGTTTTCTTCTGGATAGTCTCTTAATTCAGTTGCGGTTTTTTGCATGTATTCAGGTACTTTTCTTATGCTTGTCTTTTGTAACAAAACACCCTGCAGTTTGGAAGCTTTGTGGCAGTTAGTTTTATAAATAATGCTGTGTCCATATGATAAGATCAACAGCCCCATTATGGAGACTGTCTACTTGGAAATGTAGTGTTTGTTTTCTCTTTCTGCATTATTGTTTACGTGATGTTCTTGTCCCTTTTTTGCCTCTGTTTTGCTCAGGTGGCTTCGGTGCTGCTCCAGTGTTTGGCAGCCCTCCCACTTTTGGGGGATCCCCTGGGTTCGGAGGGGTGCCAGCATTCGGTTCAGCCCCAACCTTTTCAAGCCCTCTGGGCTCAACGGGAGGCAAAGTGTTCGGCGAGGGTACAGCAGCAGCCAGCGCTGGAGGATTTGGGTAAGCCAGCCTGGGTCCAGGGTTTGGGAAAGTGATTTACTTGCATGACAAAAACATTTTTTTACATGACAAAAAAATTTATTATGCTTAGTTACCTCTGCATTAAAGAGTTTATTCTGCGATTGCTAAGCTCTAAGTGTCCTTGGGTGGTTTAAAAAAAAAAAAAAAAATTAAAAAAAGTCATAAAACAAAAACTTTAACCCCAGAGGAAATAATGTGTATGATGTAATTTCAATGCTGAAACTACTATGTTGAATTTTTAGCTTTAGAGTTGGTGGGAAGGGGGGAATGTGAGTCATCTTGCAAGTGTGTCAGGGAATGCAGGAGTATTTTTTGTGTGCACACTTCGTGTGTTCAAATCTAGGCCTACAAACTACGCCTAGCAAAGAAAACAATAAATACCATTATCTGTGACTCTGCCTAGCCACCTTATCCACTTGTGAGATCTGAGCTGGAGATACTAATGAGAATTCAGGCTGTTCCATCACCTTTGAGGGGTGGGACGAAGCACTTGTAACAGCCTGTGCTCCCAGAATGATTTGTGTTTATCCCACACTGATTGTTCTTACCTGTTTCTTCACCCCTTAAGCCTGTGCTTGGCACCAGAGTAGACAGCACTTTATTCCTTGTTTTGTTCAGCAAATACAGAAATTCAGACCTTGCTAAGCAGCTTCTGCAATAGGCAACAAATGTACTTCTGCAATATTGCATGACCAGCAAGCAACTCTCCTTCATGCCCTACAATTATATTCAGATGGAACAGACCCAATTAAAAAAGGAAAATTTCCAGTGAAAAGAGGAAACTGGATATCTTCCCAATCTTAGTGTTTACGTATTTTGCAAGTGTTTAGTTTCAGGAGGAACTGCCTTTACGTAAGGCACATTAGAACATCCAGAAGTGTAACTTCTTAATTCCCCATGAGGCTAGGCAGATACCCATCTGCCAGGGCACCCCTGAGCTGGGGGAGGCTTCAGCTAGGTTCTTCTGCTATGTCCTGAACTTTGGTGTAGCAAGTTGGAGAGCCCCTTTGGAAGGGTAAAAATAGAGGCAGCTTAATTAAATCCTTGCAAAGAGGGATGTGATTGTAGGGATGACTTAGCTTCAACTCAACTGATATTTTGTTAAGTTCCAACTTCCAGCCATTGTGCTGCAGGATTTTGTACTGAAACTGAACGTTCTCAGTGACAATGTTGGAAGCTTAAAGATAAGATGGGGTTCAGAACAAGCAGCGTGGTGATGCAAACATCTGCAGACTCAAAGAATTCAGTGGCTTAACTTTTGGGAAGTTTTGAGAATTTCTTCTCTATTACAAAGGTGCAACTCACTCCTGTATTTTCAGAGTTGCCTGAATTTGATTTTAAAAAATTTAAAGAGTGTGCAAAATTCCCAGGCAGCTTTACAAAAATCCAAATCTCACCACAAAATTTTGAGCAGTAGTTTAATTCTGCAGCATAATGTAGCATCCATGCAGGACTTCCTTTCTGCCTTTCTCTTGAAGTGAAACTTCAAAAATCCCAGATCCAGAGAAGTTAACTTGCCAGTATGTTGTGCGGTATTAGCTCTGAGTTCCTGAGAACACCCTGCTAACTTAAATACATGTGATTCATTGCTGCTTCAATTCTGAAAAATCTGCATCACTTGATAAATGACTTGGGTATCAAAAAATAGAAACCACTACACTTTGTCAAAGTCTGCAATTCCGACTGTTTGTGAGCAAATAATGTTTTGCTTTCATAAACCAATTTCAAGTGCCTCTCAATTCTGTTTTGTATAGGAGCTTCACAAAAGACCCGAAGGTCTGGGCAAGATAGGTTTGATTAAGTTGTTACCAGGCAATGACTGTATCTCATGTCTTTTATACGTTTAAAAAAAAAAAGAAATCTGTCCGCAGTTTAAGCTGTCCTGCTATGCTTAGCATTTTTCAACAGGCATGTTCTTCCAGTTGCAACTGAAAGAAGCAGTTCAAACCACAAGTTTCCTTGTCACTATTTTCACCTCCACTTCCTTTCACCGGGTAGACATGATTTGTGTGTTTAGTGGCGTAGTCCTAGGGAGATGGAGCACTTTTGTTCTAAAATGTATCGCCCCATCTTGCTTCTTTTTAAAAAGAACTACAAAACCTGTTCTGCCCTTCCTGAGAAAACTACATTTGTGGTTTTGAGCTGAAGTTGTCTGCAAGGTACATGGGTCAAGAGCCAAACCAGAGGCACAGGGGCTGGTTAGCAGGGCCAAAGATGCAAGGTCACTGAACTGCCCATTGTATCTAATGCTGTGTATGGAAGCAGTGTGTATAGCTGACCGTGTCTGGGATAGGAGAGGTGATGTCCTTTACCAGGTGAATTGCTTGTCACACCGCTGCAAGGATTGTCTTTTATCTGGAGAGATATGTCTTGATGTGTTTTGGTTTTTGTAAAGTCTACTAGATCTGGATGGATGGATGGAGAGGTGGGTTAATGTGCTGTCAGGTCATATTTTAAGTCAGAAGTGACAGGAGCTGGTGCCTTGCAAAGCTGGCACGCTATTTGACTTGGCCAGCTGTCTGCTCGGGGGAGGGCTGGCGCTGGGTTAGTACTAGTAGCATTGTGCACTTGTAGAGCTTTAGTGGAGCTTGTCATTTGAAAATTTTGTGTCTGCATTTTGCCCAATTTAAGTTGGAGAAACACTTGAAGCTCCTTTTTTGAGTGCACCTATTGCGTTCAGAATTGGGAGAAAGGTAGTGGGGGGGAAGAGAACCATAATGCATATCGTGGTCTCATTAGTGCGTCATGCTGATAGCTCTACAATGCCTGGTTGGATGGAGTGGGTGGAGAAAGGAGACCAATTTCCATATAGAAAAGTGTTTCTTATTTCAGTCCCCAAAAGCAATCAGGGAAGTAATCCAAAGGTGGTGGGGAGAAGTGCCCGGTAGGTGCACATCTTCAGGAAAGCACTGGAACTGTGCGTGGTTCAAAATGGGCTGGGGAGAGAAAGGAATTGAGAAATCTGTAGACTGTTTACGTGGGCAGTGGGTAAGGTACCATCTGAAAGTTGGGAGTCTGGGTTCTGTATCTGGGCTCTGCTTTGTGCTCTGGCAGTGAGCAGCTCATACCAGTTCCGTGTTTGCTGCCCTGTTTGTGAAACAAAACGATGCTGTACTTTTGAACTTAAAGGATGAAAACTACACGCAGGGGTGAGTTAATATATTCCATTTGATGCCTGGAGTTGGTATTTCCAAGCACTTGAAAATGTACCCTGTGTCAGCATGAACATATTTGCCTTTCTGCCTGGTGTACATTAAGAATGGGAGCTGAACAGACATTTGTATATACAACAGTCTTTCCCAAACCAGAAAATCCATTTCCGGAACGAACAATTATAATTATTCATATCGGGAGGTCTCACTCTTTTGATGTATCCTTGTTTAAGGATTGCACTGTTATCATTGCGAATATGGAGACAAACTTCCATTGTAAGTGAGAAGATGTTTGCAAACACAGATTTTCTCTTTAAACTGCAGGTTTGGTGGTACCAGTAGCAATACAGCTTCATTCGGCACGCTAGCAAATCAAAATACCCCGACATTTGGATCACTGTCACAACAGGGTACCGGTTTCGGCACACAAAGCAGTGGATTCTCAGCTTTTGGGACAGGTGGAGGAGGTAGGAGAACCTAAAATACAATGAACCTAACAGGCTCCATGTCTCAGTTTTCCTTGGAGCTCAGGTGTGACGCCTCAGCTCCCTGTCAAAAATCTGCCCGGTCCTGGTCCTGTGATAGGGAAGGCACCGCGGCCTGGAAAACTGAGCTGCAGGGTGGGGTATAGCATCTTCTCAGACTGTCTCATAATTCCATCACTGATTTGCTGTGTGGCACGTCAATAAATCACTCTTCCTCTGCACACTTCCATCACATTACTGCTTTTCACCCCTTTTTGTGGAGTTGTTCTTTCTTCTTAAAGGAAAATATTGAGCAGTAATTAATATCTCTGCAGTACCATATGCATGTGTAAGTACTTAGCGTCAAGAGAATACACACTGCAAAATTGAGCTAGAACACCAGTAGCCAAATTTTTATCTGATATAATTCCGTGAAGCTGCAATGATTTACAGAGGGCTGAGAACAGAGCCTTTGAGAGAGGATACGTTCGTTGGTGCTCTGCCTGTCACCGCTGGCTTGCGTTAAGCACGAACTCCATCCTTAGAAAACAGCCCTCGTATTTTCATGGAGAGGTGAATAAACCAGGCACGCTGTATGCAGTTGCTGCTAATGAATGCAACTAGCTGATTAGCAGTGAAAGCAAAGCCCTCTTAGGAACCGAGGCAAGTCACTTTTCTTCTAGATGGAGATTTGACTCTCATTGTTTGCCCATCACTCTTTCCCTGGCCTAAGGCAGGAAAGAAATGTTTTTCAATCTGCGTGTGGGAGGGGACATTTACTACAAATCTTATGTATTCATTTTACCCTTTAACAATTATTTTTTTCTAATCTTGCATTTCTTTCAGGGTTTGGTTTTGGATCACCTAACACGTAAGTACCATTTTGTGTCTAACTCTTCATTAAAAATACAAATAGAACCAGAATAGAAGAGTTGAATGGTTTACAAGAGCAAGCTTTGAAAGTAGCAGTAACGTACTAGTTCTGATTTCCTTTTTAGTGGCACTGCATAGAGCACGGAGTCCAAGCTCTGAATGTGTGCTTTGCAGTGAGGTTAATCTTTCACATAAGAGCGAATTTTCAGTTAGATCATGCATTTTCTCCACCTCTCAGGCACATGAGTGCTCAAGCTGTGTCTGTGAATCTAATACCTGCTCCATTTGTCAGGTTGAAACAAGGTATGAAATAAATGGGTACCTTTCTGGCTGAATCGAGGTGCTTATTTACAGTCAAAGAACGGGACTGAGATCTGAGGTTAACTCTGTCATCCACTCTGCCACTGGCTTGCCGGATTACTACTAGCAACTTTCTTTTATTTTGTTTCCCTGTCAAGTAGAGAAAACGTGTATCTCCAGGTGGCAGGCTCTAGAATAAGCATAATTACATCTAGTTACTACGTGTTGATGCAGTCTCAGGTAAAAGATGTTGAAAATACCAATGTGTTCTTGTAATAAGTTTCTGATACTAGGGAGACTGGAAGTTTAAGGGATCTGCTGAATTAATACTGCCTGGGGGAGACTCTAGCACTCATTGCTGTGTTGGTTTTTTTTCTTGCTCCACAGATCTTCCTCTGGATTTAGTGGATGGAGAAGCTAAGAACATCCTGAACTCTCCTGTAGAACTGTGCCGTAGCTCCTGTGTTCATGAGTTACCTACATGATCAATATCCAAACAGCTTTTCTTTTAAATACAAGTTCTCAGACTTTTTTTTTTTTTTTTTTAAGAAAAAGATTTTGCTTATTTTTATGCAACACTTCTTCTCACTCTATATTAAACTATTTTATCTGCCTTGATGTTACTTGTGTTGGAAGGGTTTATCTCCTGGGGATCTAGAAGAAATAGCTGTATGCTGTGGTTACCAGCCCTGTAGTGGACTTAGCTTTCTGTTGGTTGTCCCTTGCCTACACAAGGGAGTAGCTCAAGTTGGTTCCTGACATAAACCAGCACATTTTTCATTGAAGAGAATGACTGATTATTCTAGGCTTTTAAGAAAGGGCTGAAGTCTGCCCTGCTAATTTTAAGTATAGGATGGGGCACACGCTTATCTCGCTGAAGTGCTAAAACTGAGTCATGTGTGAGGCAGAGACTTAGTGGAGAAATAGGAAATTATCTGAGAAGGAACTGGCAGCGTGCAGAACACGTTCCCATGGCAGTAACATTCAGCAAAGAGGTGGGAAGTAAAAGCTCTCCTATTTTTACCTTTCTTTAAATTTTGCAGAGCTCAGAAAATGGAACTCGGGTTGTAGGGAAGACTTCTGGCCCTTGATTTAGAGGTGTGACCTCCATCCAGAGGCATTAGTGATTTTTGCAGCTTGTGGCTTTGGCTGTTGGATTCTCCTGTCAGCTACCTTTTTCTTTTCTTCTTTATTCTTTTTTTTTTTTCCCCACTAACATGTATGAGATTGCACGTTTTCCCTGTAGCTCTTAGCTTTAGTCAGTAACGTTTGTGAAATTCTCATATGTTTATACTTGAACATACTGAGCAAATGTTTTAAAGAATGCCCTGAGGGCATTCTGGACAAACACTTTTTTTCTATTCAATGCATCTGACCTCCATGAAACCTCTAAATGATGTAATGGGTTTTTGTTGCTCTGTGAAAAATGCATTTGAAATAACAGCTTATGTATTAGTTGAATACATGCAGATTGGATGGTCTTATCTTGTTGGTCCTAGTAGGACATTCTGGGATATTTCTGCTTTTTCTGTTTTCAGTAGAAATGTTCGACCGTTTCTTTCTTTTTTTTTTTTTTTTTTTTTTTTTTTTTTTTTTTGTCCTTTCTTTTAATACCACACAATATGATGACAAGTGTCATTTTCTGGTTTGGTTGGCAAGTGGGTATGTGGTCACTTTTTGGAATTGTACATAGTTGATAACTGCTTGTTTTTATGTCCAGTGTTGTAAACTAAATGCTTACATCTGTCAACAGTTCCTGAAGAAATTGCTTTTTTCAAATCAACCTAAAAAGTTAGCATTTGACCTAACTCCTGTCCTAGTTGTGGAACGCATCCTTCCTACCTCTGCACCTGGGAATGACATGAGGTAGGTTCCCTTTCGAAAGGAAGACCGCTGAAATACGGGGAATATAGTGTACAAGGAGGACTTATTTTTAGCTGTGGAGAGGTTTTGCAAGGCTATAGGCTCTAGGGCTTTTATGTATGCCCTGGATTTCTGAACTCTGGCACGCTGCATGTCGTATTAGAGAGAGCAGCGTTGTTGGCTTTGTTTATAACCTCCCTTCCTCTCTAATGGAAGAGAGCGAGTGCTAGCGATCCTGGGACCACAGCTCTAGAACAGAGGAGAAAATTATCTGAAATTTTCTAGTTTGGAGATGGAAGAAAAGACTGAAGATAGGTTGAACTGTGCCCTCCCAGTATGTTCGCCTTGACTATACAACATTTCTTAAGGCCTAGAGGTGATACTGCTGTTCTGCTTTCCTTCCTCTTTATAAATAGCAGCTGGCCCAAACCATTGACCTTAAATTCTTTGCATTAATCTCCCCTCGCTGTGGCATGCGACACCTCCTAGCAAGGCCGTATCAGCTGTGCTCCCCCAGATAGCTAATAAACCTCTTGCTATGGAGAAGATTGGCTTGGTAAGAATGTGATGGTGGCGTGCTGAGCCATTTAAAGTTTCTTTTTTGGAATGATGGGAGCAGTTGGGGGTTGTCCCTGCTGTGCTGCTTGATACCTGTTCAACTTCTTTACCCTCTGCAAGTGAACGGCCATAAGAATTACTCCAGATCCTGACTGAACACTCATTTTCTTGCAATGCTTCCAAATCATTGCTGGAAACCCAACCCCCTGAACTATCTGCCCCTGAGAAACAGGTGCTGCTCCTGGTTTCCATAGTAGCTGCTGGAGGAGCTGAGCAGTGTAGGGAGGCTGATCATGACCACAAACCTACAGGGATGCGCACAAAACGTAGCAAAGTCGACTTCGAAAAATCTGCATTTGTATTAGATGACTCAAGGACTTGGCAAGTGCGTGTGGCGCTCGGCTGGTGGTTGCCAGAAGCTTGTTATAGTCTGTCGTCTGTGTTAGGTGGCCTGTGATCTCATGGTCTCTGTCCAGGTTTTTGTGGACAGATGTCACCAAAGAATAAAGCTGCTAACACAAAGACTCTGGGCAGACCTGGTAAAGAAGCCAAGGACTAGCTGAGCTTGGAGCCCTCGTTTCATTAGTTGTGTTGTCCGTGCTGGTTAATCCTCAGCTAATAGCAACCATTCCAGGACTACTCTGAAGGAGCTTATCATTTTGTCTGTGCGTAATGTGGTTGTGCCTTTTTTTTTTTTTTTCTCCCCCTGCCATTTCAATATGAGAAGAAATCTTTCAAGGCTTTTATCAAAGGTGGATTCTTAATTATTTCTAATGAAAGAACACTGATTTTATTTTATTTTTTTTTCCCCTCCCCTGAGACTACGCCATGGCCTCAAAGCAGTGGAAGGCTGAGTGCTGATGATGCTCTGCTATGGCAGAGGACACGATGGTGTTACAGACTTGGTGGGCAGAGGGGAGCCTGAGGCAAAGACAGGATCTTCCCAAACCCGTGGAGAGACCAGACCGGGGATTTCTGCTTCCTCGAAGGCTAAAAAAGCAAGAAAGAAAAGAGCCTGTTTCTAGAAAAGGGGCAAAATGTAGCTTCGTCACAAAGAAGCACAAAAAGAGAAAAATTATTTAACCTCCCATTTTAAAGGTTTTTACCATATCATACTTGGTATTCCAGAATACATGTGTCTCGCAGAGTCTCGGCTGTACCGCTCCGTCCGGATCTGTCTCCTGGGAGGGAAGGTCATCATTGCTCTGTCCCCAGCGGCCTCGGCCCTTCTCCGCCACAACAGTCTGTTGGCGAGAGGCAACCAGGGAACAAACGCTGGAGGCATCCCTCTGCTGTCGAGCCGAGGAGGGATCGCAGGGCTGAAGTTTCATCCCGTGCTGCCGGGTTATATCCCTCAGCTCGCATCATGCCTCACGGCCACCGCCCTGCCCGAGCGGTGCCGGGGGCAGAGCTGACATGCCGCTGACCAAAAGCCTGGCGATGCTCCGTGGCAGAAACCAGACGTGTTTCTGACATGACCATCTGCTGGGGACAGGCTTATCGGCCTCAACAGCAAGCTGCCGTGGGGGGGGGGTGTGTGTGGTGAGTGTCGGGGATGAGTAGGATTCTCATGAGAGATGGTGGAGGTCGGAAACGTGCTGCTGAACATCTCGGACCCTTGCTCCAGCTGCTGGGAGCAGGGAGCGAGGCACTGGAAAGGTGAAGGAAAGGTTCCCTTTGCCCAGGAGCGCGGTGTCGGCCGGTGCTGGTCTCTGCCCCTCGCAAGCACTCCTGCACGGAGCCGCCTCCCTTCGCCCCGGCAGCCCCTGTACGTGTCCCTGCCGCTGCAGGCCCGGAGGCTGAAGTGACATTTTATTGATCCCTTCTTCGTTTTCATGTGTCCTGCCCTTGTGCATTGCTTTCAGCATTGCTTACGAGGAAAAATAATCCTGCATGAGGCTTTGGCATGAGCGTGTCTGGTAGTGCCGAGGGAGATTTTGTTCCTAGATAAATGTCGCGTTGAGCCCCAGGGGCTGGGAAGAGGCGTCTGCAGCTCGGCAGGGATGCGCAGCCCTCGGTCGGCAGGGAGACAGGCCCCATCCTTCCACCCTCTCGCAGCAGCGAGAGCCCCAGGGTCTCGCAGCCATCGAGAAAAGACCGACTGCTCCTCACAGAGGGATGAGCTTGGATGTGTCGGCACACTTTCCGACTCTGCACACCTACATGTGCTTGTGGGCTTCTGTGTCAGCTCCCCGAGGGCCCCGCGCTTACGCTCGGCACGTTCCCTGTCTCACACCATCCGCGCCTCGTTTTTCCGCAACTTTCAGTAGGTCAGAAAGCTCTTTCTCTACAAATGTGTCTCTGGCTCTTGCTGCAGAGCTGGGACCCCCCCGTACGTGCCTTTATCACACGCGGGCACGCTCTGTGCTGCCAGTGCCTGATCTGACCTCGTACCGTTCCCTGAACACGAGATAAAAATGAAGCTGCGTATTGCTCAAACGACACGGCAGAGCTGTCGCTCGGCCCCGGTGCCGCGGCACTGTTCCTGGGCGCACGCAGCGGCGGGCGACGCTCTGGCCTCAGGCTGCAGTCCCGCTTTGCCACAGCGTCCCATTCCAGCGCTGGAAGGGACGGGTCGCCCTCCTCACGCCACCCTCTCTGGGAGCAGGGTGCCGGAGTGGCTCCCTGGCCAGCGTTCCTTGCAGAACCTCTCTGCGGTTCTGCTCTGCAGGTGCTGGGGCTTCAGCGCTTCAGACAGGCTGCCCTGAAATCATGTCGGAACGGCTTCTGCCTCAAAGGTGAAATAAGCTATTACTCTGTTTTGAGGGGAAATGGGGGACAACCCCAAAGTTACAAATCGTGGTAGGGTCAAGACCTGACCCTCCAGTGCTGCTCTTCAGTGTTCGGATGTGTTGCCAGGACTCTGTACCCGATAGCTTTGTGGGAGCGAATGTACAGAGGTGTTACTAAAGGCAGCCTAGGAAATCTTGAGGCAGATTGAGGAGCTCTGTTATAACTGTGCATGCAACACATGACACGGTATTTTATGGTTTTTTTTAATAGATGCTTCAAGGCTCTTCAGTGCCTTGCTAAAAATATTTTGCTTTAAAACTTGAAAACATGAAGGAACAAAATGAGTGTTTGCAGCTGCTGCACGAGAACAGCTCAACAAGATGTGAGATAGAAGAAGTAGGAAACAAAACCTGATTTGCATCAGCAGAGGGAAGTCCCTGCAAAAAGTTTCGAGCAGGGACCGTGGAGGCCAGGGGGTATTTCTTCAAATGACAGAACTGTTGCCTCAGTCTGCTTAAAATTGAGGTTAGAAAATCACAAAGCCAAGCAATAAAACCTCTAGAAAGGTGAAGTTTGATTTCTGGCCTCAGCACTCACAAATGCACTGCAATGAAGGATTGCCCTTGGTGTCACCTGAAGCACCAGGACCAGGCTCCGCCATCGCCCGGGCTCTGCTGGGTTCAGCAGCCGATGCCCTTCCCGCTGTCCTCCTGGTCCCTCTCGGGAGGCTTTCGAATGTCTCTGTGCAGACAATAAGTGACTGGGCGCTTTTGGTTTTTTCAGGGTGTCACCCAAAACAGCTGTGAGTTGGCTGGTGTCCCCTCCTCCCCGCCCTCCCTCCAAAACTAGGACAGCTAAATTTAACCTGCTATCAACAGATGAGGCTGGAGAGTTTCCACTGTGGAAAGGAATCCCACTCAGAACCTGTCCTCTCCTCTGCTCGGGCTCCATCCGTGCACATTCCTTTCCTTGAGCTGTGACCTCCCGTGTGTTTCATTCCTCCCCTTCCCCTGCAGCGTTTGGGTTTGTGTCGCTGCTACGTGTTGGTGGAGCTTCCCAAAGCAGACTGTGTGGTGGCTGGTGCTTTATGCGGGCACGCACCTCGGTGGTTCCTGGATGATGGTACCAGGTCTCCCTGCTGCCCGGTTAGCAGCGTGCAAAAGGCTCTTGAGCTCCAAAGGTTGGCTACAACCTTTAAGGGGCAGAACAGGCTCTCATTTGCTCCGGGTAGGGCCCAGAGAGATGCAGCGAAGGGGAGACATCGGTGTGAGGTGCACCTTGTTGGGGGGGCCCAGGTAAGGATCCAGCCCCTGTGCCCAGGGCACGCGCCAGGAAAGCCCCAAGCGTGGTGTGGCTCCTCCAGCCCTGGCCGGGCAGGGGGGTCCCGGGGGTGCTGGGTGGGAGCTGATGCAGCAGCATGATCTCGCAGCAGACAGAGCGAGTCTTTGCTGCTTTTTGGGAAGCCTTGACGCTGCTTTGCAGGCTGGATCAGAAAGCAGCAAAACTACTGCAAGAACGACAGGAAAAAAAAAAAAAGGGGGAAGAGAAACCTGTGTCTGCCTTGGGGTACAGCTGGTGGCCTGTGGTGGGATCGGCCCATGGCAGGAGGAGCTGGAGGACAGACCTGGAAGGTGCCAAGGTTGGGCCCTGCGGATTAAGAGTTTAACATGGGAGCTGTGCTGGCCGCTCGGCCAGCCAACCCCTGCTCTCTGCAAATAATTTGGACGGTTTCCTTTACTGAAAAGCAAGCAGAACCTAAATACAAAAAAGATGGGGGAAAATAATGACACGAATACAGCATGGTATCTGAAAACCAGTCGTATGCTGCAGCAGCTTTTAACCTCGTTTGCCCAGGTCTGAAAGAGCAGGGCTGCTCTCTGCCTCCCAGGGTACCGGAGCCTGGCTGAGAGGCTGCATCTCTCCAGATGCAGTATTTGCAGCTAACATCTGACCAGGCTTTTGCTAAATAAGCAAACGGCGTCAGGAAACTGAACCGCGCGGAAGTTCAGCTGCTGCCTGTGCCACCCGGCTCGGCTCTGTCCTGCTGTCACAAGATGCGCAGCAGCCTGGTAATGAAAAATGCAGGATGTCGGCTGGTATTTTTAACCAGAAACCTCCGTGCTCTATCTGATGCGGCGTAAGAGCTGAAACGGAGAGAAAAGGCACTCATGGTAAATAGGGTGTTTATCACCGCCTTGAAACGTGAGTGCAGAGGCGGTGGAGCCGTTCACTTAAAAACAGCCACCACCCAAACGACTCCAGGCAGACGCATTTGAAAATCTCACTTTATTTCTCTGTCTGTTATAAAAGCAGGGTTTTGTTTTTTTTACATCTCTGTAAGTGTCCAGACTCAGTACATCTTGGTTTTGTTTTCACAGTATCTCTGCAAGACCAAGGACAATTTTTATTGCTGCACCAGGAGCCAGGGCAGGGAGGGCCGGTGGCGCCGAGGCTCGGGCAGCCCTCGCCTTACCCCCCTGCTGCCGGACCCAGCCTTGCTCTCTGTCACGCCGGCTCAACTGGTCTACCCCTCCCCAACGCTGCTTAATATCTTTGTTGACTCTCCGATGGGCTGCCCCTCTCCCACCACGCTCCTCTCGGTGTCCAGGGTCGGAAAGGAGAACCGAGTGGCCCGCGACGCTGCTCGCTGCTCGGCGTGTTGGCTGTGCCAGCCCCTGCCCCGCTGCTGGCTGCGGGTGAGGGTCTCGGCCAGGGCTCGCCCTGCCGCTTCCCACCCTGGACCAGCATGGGGTTTTGACAGGGATGGTCAGGCTACGCTCTCAGCTCCGGTGGTGATTTGGGGCCGTAAAGAGCTGAGCATCGTTGATGAGAGAGGTGAGGCAGAGACAAGCTCACGTACATCAGCATCCCACGTTGGTGCCTGGTCACCTTCCCAGCGTATCCTTTGTACGTTCCTGGTTCTGCAAAAAGCTGCCAGAGAAGGAGCTGTATTCACCTCTGCTTATTTACCACCTTACTCGGCACAGGATGCCCCAGGTCCCCAGACATTTATGTCCCTGTTGGGACCGGGTCAATCCCCATTCTAACCGTATGGCCATTAACCAGCCATATCAATAGTGACGTCTGTAGCACCTGTTTGTTACTTCCAGCTACCATTCCTTTTATATTCGGTCTGTCCCCATCGGTTTCGTAATGAAGCAGCATTGGAGAAAACATCACTTTTAATCACAATGCATGAAATCTCAAAAGAGGCAGCGTCACTTTTTCTATGCCGTGTCTGGGATGCGAATGGAGGTGGAGGGGCGCGTTTCAACCTAGGCACGGGATAAAGGCATTCTTTGGGAAGGGAGAAGTCCATGCAAAGCCGACCCCAACGTGAAATTTGAATTTCGTATTTACTGCTGAGCTGGGTCTGTTCAGTGCAACAGGAAGAATTAGCCAGGAGGTTACTATCACATTGCATGGATGCATCCAGTCCACCAGGTAGAGGGAGTAGGAGGAACCAGATTTACTTAATGCACTGGGATACGAAGTCCAACACAAAGCTAAGTGGAAAAGGATGTAGGTGTTCCCTGAATGTGATTTTTTGGTGACTGAGAAGAAATCTTTCCTTGGAATTCCTTCGTGCAGCTAATTAAGACAACTGGGTCCGATTTCTTCGACCCATGCTGACATCGGTGAGAACTGTAAGTACTCAGCACCTGGAGACAAAGTGAATACCAGACATAAATACCCCTTCTGCTCCCACCCGCAGGACTGCCCAGAAGTGCGTCTAAGCAGCAGCCGAGATGTGTGCAAGCATTATCAGCTATTCACCCACAGCTCACATTTAGTCCTCTTCTGCGTGTATTGCCTCGGAGAAAACACAGACAAGTCCCAAAGGGCTGTGCCAGTAGAGCTATAGTTAGGATTTGAATCCATGTAAGAAAATGGAGTTTAATACAGAGAGTGACTGTGCAAGTCAAAGTCTCCCTAGCTTCATCCTTTGTAGTCCCAAAGCCTAGATTTAGGCAACCTTTGGCTCGTGGATTTGGGTTTGATCCAGTCCATTCATTTGCAAGCTGCTTGTAATGCTGGACTTCCTACCTCCGAGATCTGCCCATTGAAGAAAGCAGCTCCGTGGCTGATCATCTCTGAAAGTCGGCGCCCGGAGGAGAGGGTGGTCTCCCCTGGAAATGGGCGTTTGATTGCAGGGACCCAGGATCCTTCTTTGCTGGTTTGAGACTGTCACAGGGGGGCATATCTTCTGGGAGTGCTTTCCCCAGGCAGGTGGTGATGTTGAAGCTGTTGCTGAAGTAGGTGGTGTGGCTTTGGAGAAGTGAAGAAGGAGAATTTCTTGCTGGTAATGTCCCATGTGGAAGATGAAGATGGCAATAGCAGCTAATTGGTGCCTCTCTGAGGGGAGAGCCTTTTGAGCAGCGTGTGTGTGGTTGGGAGACCCGTTCAGACCAGTTCAGCAGGGCCAGGCTTGTATCTGGCACGCTGAGCTCTCTTCAGTCCTAGCTCTTGAGGCAAATTGTTAACAAGAGAAAGAAATGTTATCCAGGGGAAGGAGCTGCCGAGGGAAGGGGAAGTGATCTGCCTCAGGCCATGTGCTGGAGCAAGAGCACAGATCCTCTGCTCCCCGTCCTGTGCCCTGTCCTCCAGATGCCACCTCTACTGCAGAACCTCCTCTGCCTGCAAACTGTGCCCCTCCCATTCAAAGGACTTCTCCATACCACCTTCCACTGCAGAAGTGCATCTGGTTATCTCTGAAGCCATCTGGACAAGGTCCTTATTAAAACCTACAGGTTCCACCTCCTGCTCCAAATGCACCTTACTTACTGGAGGATCTACACCCAAGACTCAGGTGTTGCCCTGCTTGCACCTTCTCATGCATGACCCTCTGCTACGTAGATGTTGGTGCCATAACCAGACAGGTACAGAATCACCCACGGTCCTGTCTGTACCCCGTTCCTGAAAGTGGTGTAGATCATGAGGTCAGTTGGAAGAAAATTACCTACTAAGCCCAGCGTGATTTATGAGCATGGGAAGAAGAGTTTTTCATAGCTTTTGCTTCTAGTGTTTGCTAGGAATGGGTGCCTGTTATTTTCAGATGTGGCTGTTCCTGAATTATGGATATTGCTGGGTAGACTTGGTAGATAAGATCTGCCCTCGCTTACACCCATGCATCTCCAATGACTTCAGAAGGATCCTTTTTATATCCTGCTCTTCTTACAGCACCGTCATTTGGATTTCATGGGAAAACGAGGCAACGGAGCCTCACCCAATAACAGCCAGTGCACGAGCCGTTGCCTCTTACGCCACGAGAAGGTGAGACTGTGGGTTAGGTAGACATCTGCGTGTCCTAAAGACAAACCCAGTGGGACATCCCCTCCCCCCCCAATTTATGTTGCCTCCCAGGGCCACAATTCCAGCTGCGAGATTATCCCGTATTATAATGCTAGCGGGAGACTGAGATCACCAAGTGTAAGCAGTGCAAGCTTGCTTGTTACCCCTTCTGCGAAGCAGGGAGATGGCCTAGTAGCTCCCACACGAGAGACATCCTACAGCAGGTTTGTTATTTGCATTGCTTTGAAACTGAGATTATTTCCATGCTTCCTTGTTCCAGGTTTTAAAACTAGGAAGATTTTATCACGCTTCTTCCAATTTCATGCCCTTTTCATCCATCAGCCTGTGACACACTGACAATCTATTCCTTGTTCCAAAACTTTCTCCCAAAAATTCTGTAGAAAACACATCCTGCCTTGTGGTGTGTTTGTTGGTTTTTTTTTTTTCAAACATAGCTTTAAGGCAAAAGTTTGGCAATGCAAAGCGAAGTCTACATAAGGCCGCATGACTTGGATTTGCAACTCAGAACCTTACAGCTTAAAAAAAAAAAATTCCTTATCTTAAATAGTGAACTTTTTGCTCCAGGAACTTGTTTTGTTCTCAACCAAAAAAAAAAAAAAAAA
>VZTL01069585.1:21927-45528 GCA_013400535.1 Scopus umbretta | reverse complement strand
TTTTTTTGGTAACTTAACTGCAGTGTATTTTCTCTTGCTTTGTCAGCTGAAGATTTTCTTCTCCCGGCTGGTAGGTTCGGTAAAGAGGTGGTCTCCTTAGCTGCAAAACCTGTAGCCCTGGGCCAGGTGGGCTGTGATTCAAGCAGCTAGAAACGCAAAGCTCTCCATAGCAGCAGAGGGTCTAAGGAGTAGCCGGAATAGAGAGAGAAGTGTCTGAGGCAGCAACGGCCTGTGGGAAAAGTTGTAAACTTCTCCTACAGGTATTTTTAGCAGTAACGTTGCTGGCTGGTCCTGCTGACCGTCAGCCAGCTGACGATCCGAATTTCAAGAGCTGAGCACCAGGTGAGGTGCGTGTGTCCAGCTTTTCGGTAATAGCTGCTGTACGGCGAGCGTTACGCGGGGCTCTGGGTGCGCGTGTCCTCCGTGACTTGTTTCTAAATAGGAAACCTGGGGAACTGAGACATAAAAATTGCTCTGCCAGTGCCGCCTGCAGTATGGTACAGCAGCGCAGAGCTAAGCAAATGTCTTTTAGTCCTTCCCACCCTTCACTCACAGCAGGCTTGATCAGCTCACACAGTGCCTGGCGTTCTTCAGCGCCGTGCACTTGCTGTCTGCCCTCCGGCAGGTAGGAGAGACCGGAGCTACTGGGTGATCCTGACAAGGGAATGCCACAGGACAAGGCATTCAGATTTGCTCCTTTCCACCGCCTCGGCAAGGGGTAGAAAAAACACAGTTTATCGGTATGTTTTTCGTCTGCACGTTTCTCAAAGCGTTGGCTAAGTGTTTTCTTTAAGCTTCCCAATCTCTGTGAAGGGCCCAATTACAGTCACTGGCCCTGCGAGGGCTATAAAAACTAAGAACGCGCTCAAGTTACAAGCCAGCAACTCGCTACCACGTAGTACAAGAAAGAGCGAAATGAGCATCTCTGAATGAAATATCCAGTTGCTTCAGCAGCCTCCAGAAGGTGCTGAAATCCTTTGACATTTCCAAGACTCTTTCACACTTTTCAAACAAGCTTGTCACAGTTTCTCAGAGCATCGTGAATCTGGTGAAACTGCATATTCTGCAACTCCAGTTTCACTGAAGCTTTAGCCAGGTCTTGCTTCAACTTGGCTGTCTCTGGTGTTCTGGTCAACTAGGAAATTGCATTATCTCATTCTAATTAAATCAGTTTTTCATCTTCAGCTGGAGTTTTCTTTGGGTTTTGGTCGTGCCTGTCTCCGTCGCGCTGCTGTGAATGATTAAGGCATTAGCACACTCCGCCCCAGAGTGGCTGCATTAAGCTGTGTGCAGAGCGGTTCCTGTGCCCGAGAGCGTGGTGCTGGCTGATGGAATTGCTGGAGATGAGAGGCCGAGCTGTGATAAGTAAGAATTAGGAGTGTCTGGTGATGCTGTGGGTTGGCGTTTCCTTCTGCTGCTCATTTGATGCACTCGTCCATGTCTCATTGTAGCACGGCCACGCTCCGTTCCTGCTGTTGCTCCCCCCGGCATCGTGGCCTGCACTGTGCCTCCATGTCTTTCCAGCATATTTTCCAGGGTTACTGAAAGGCAGGGTCTCCCCTTCACCATCTGAGCAGTGGCAAATAAAACCAGCCCACCAGAGGCTACGCTAGGCTGTGCTAACGGGCCTGACTGGCACTGCCACATGTGCTGTAAATGCTGCAGAATATGATATTTTACTTCGGCCAAGCTTTCTTTTTCACCTGTAGAAGAATCCCGCCCAGGAATGCCGCAGGTTTGCCTGCAAGCACTCTGGCTGCAAGCGCTGCTTCTTGGCCAGCTGCTGCCGGAGGCTGGGATGCACCAAAGCTGCCAGTGAAGAGCGGCGAAAGGGGATGTGGCTGTCCCTCCCATCCCACCTGCATCTCCAGCGTGGGCTGCGTGGCCATGCACGCCAGCAGCCGACGCCGTGTGTGGCCACGGCTACCTGGGGAATTGTGGCTGGCAGCCCCTCGCCCTGGGGACTGCAGTGCTGCAGGCAGGCAGGGGTAGGCAGGCAGGGCTGCGCAGGCAGGCAGGGAGCGCAGCCGGGGCCAAGCGCGCATGGTGCATGGAGCGTGCCAGATTTGTCCGTCTGGATTTGTCCGTCTGGGCGTTCTCCGAGGCGCTTGATGACCCACGTGGATCAGATGTCAGGCCTGGAATAGCCCTGCCGGAGCAGGGAGCCTGTCTACAGCTTTAGCAGGGATATTTATAAACCCCTGTTTTTGTGGCTGTTTTGCAAGCGGAGCGTGTCTCCTCTAAGCTTGCTGTGTCCCTTCCTCCATGCGTGCAGCAGGCAATGCTCAGTGTGGTCCCAGTGCAGGGATCAGGGACGTTTTCCCCCCCAGCTCAGTTTCTCCGGCTGGGACCGGCGGTGACAGCCCGCCTGGCTGCAGGAGAGACCAGTTTGCTTTCTTTTCCCACTGCACTTTTGGCAGGGCTTTGCGAGCCCTGTCTCCATCCCGCGCTGCCCTTCCTCCTCTGTCCCCTTCCCGCTCCAGGCTTGGGCTGGGCGTGCGAGGCTGGATTCCCACGCAGGGGCCAGGGCAGCTCTGTGTGGAAGGCAGAGAAATTCCCTCATATCGGTGTCAGCAGAAGAGACAGGCACCGGATTAAATTAACTCCAAGGGTTTTCAAGGTATTTTTTTCCCCAGTGACAGCTCCTGAGGAACACGCTCAGCAATAGCTCAGCATCCCCGGCACAGGGCGGGACGGGAGAGAGAGACAAGTCTCCCTGATTCTGCAGGCTCCTGGCCACCAGCGCTTTAACCCTCTGCTCACAGACATTTGCAAGGAGCCCCACACAGCAGCAGCCCTGCACCGAGCGAGCGGGAGAAACAGGGAGGCCGGCCAGCGGGGAGGTGACAGCCATAGCCAAGTTGAAGCAGTGACAACAGTTATCTGGCCGCTGCTGTCAGGTAGGCTGAAATTTTCCACATGCCTGGGAGCTGGGCAGCGGGATGAGGGCAGGCAAATAGCGACGGGGCGCTGACTTCCCCAGTAGCGGGAGAATGCCGCTGCACAGCCGGCGATCAGACGGGAGCCGGTGGGTGTCGGTGGTGCGGCAGCGTCTGTGTGCGCTCCCGGGCTGCCGCAGCCCCAAATGGCACCTCAGCCGAACGGGGTTGTGGTTTACGGGCTGGGTAAGGGTGCCTGAGGAGGGGATGAGCTGTTCCCCTGGCTAGGATCATCACTGCAGACTAGGGGTAGGTTGGTGTGATTCAGAAATAAATTGACGTGTATTGTTTTCCTTTGATTCATTAGGGGAGGAAATACGAGCAAAGCCCAGGGGCGAGGGCTTCTCCGGACCTCCGGCGCTTGCTTGGCCAAGCATTGCCCTCGCCTCTGGTGAGTCCGTCTGTGAGATGGGCACAGGCTGGGTGCGTAGTTCATCTAGCGGATTTTGAGATCTATGGATAAAAAGTGTGAAGAAGGTGCGAATTTTTTCTTATTATCTTAGAAAGCCAAGAACCACCTTTTGTTTAGCACTTAATCTCTCCAGTGCATTTTGGACAAGACTTTTAAAGATACCTGGGCCAGGGTACGCGGACAAATACTGGCCTCTGTAACTGGACATTTGTGTAGGCAAATGTCACTGGCACCAAGAGACGTGCCTGTGCTGCTCCTTGGCGCAATGCTCATCTTCTCCACTTCTCTGTCCACAGGGGATTTCCAGCCTATTTGCGTAGGAATAATCCTGTTTCTTGAGCGTGTGGGTGGTGCGGAGCTGCGACAGCCCATTGCCCAAAGAAGGTAACTCGGTGATGGCAGCCCAGGTGGATCTGGCTCAGGTGGTTGCTGCAGCGGGCTGCTGTCCTTTGGGCAAGAGGAACTGAGATGGACGGTCTCTCCCAGTGGTGCTTGAGGCTTAGATCCACGCAGCTGTGGTTCAGAGACTGTAGCAAGATCGTTCAGACCCGTAAACTGGAGCTGTGAGTGCAGACGGGATGTTCTCATGGGGGCTCGCCGGTGCTGGTGATCGCCATGTGGGAGATGTCTCCGAGGGGTTCACCCCAGCTGCAGTGGGGAGCGGGGAGGCAGGAGGCTGATGGCAGCCGTGCGCAAATGAAGCGATGGAGCACAACGCGCCGTGGCAGGAGTGACAGCAGTTCTTCCCTGTCCTCTGCAGGAGGACTCCCCAGGGCCTGGCATGAGCCTCCCTCCTCCCCGTCCCGCGATGCCCGCTCCCCCGGGGCCGGTACCTGTGCTCCTGATCACATCTGCAGCTCCAGGGCGCAGGCACCGCCTGTCACCCGCTTTCAGCATGGGATCTGCGATGCTGGGTGACACGGCAGAAACATGTGCGGTATTGAGGCCACGCTCAGCGCTGGGGGCAGGGGGATGGGAACTCGTTAGCGGCACCGTGTCTCTCTTAATCAAGAGGCAGGTGATGCTTCTCCTTGGGTCTGGGGATGAGGTGAGCGATGGAAGTCGCGGCAGGGGTGCACCCTGAGCGGGGAGAGAGGAAGGGGCTAGTGATATTTGAAAGGTATCCATACCAGGGAGAGACAGCTGGCATTTTGGGTGCCCTAGCAGGGGTGAGATGTTGCAGAACAGACGACTCGAGAAGATACCCAGGGAGACCCCCTTGAGGGGAAGCTCCCAAGCAATGTCCAGCCTTGGAGTTTGCAAAGCCAGGCAGCACAGCCCACCATAGGAGCAATACCAGCTGCTGGGAGCGGGGGAGACGCTGTGATCTCCTCCAGCTCAAACTCTCTGATACTGAAAGGTGAATTGTAGTGCAGAAAACTACATTTCCCAGTTTCCCTTGCAGCCCAGGGGAATAAGCAATTGGAAGATTTAAATAGACCAGGCCAGAAGCAACCAACCTTTGGCACAACGCTTTTCCCTCCTCTTCTTCCAATCTATTGGCTGTTTAACCTTTTTCCCTGGCACTGGAGTGGCTGCCAAGCCTGGCATTAATTTTCCTTCCAAGCTTGCTAGGCCCATGAAGTAAACAGCCATGTGCATTCCTTACTCTATATTTAACAGCTGCAGTCTGTGCTGGGGGCAACTGCAACAGAGGGGAACCTTTGGAGCTTCCCAAATTCACTGCTCGTGAGGGTGGGAGTGAAGGAAGCTTTCTGCAGGAAGAAGAGGGATTTCTCTCCTTCCCGGTATTTGCAAAGCAGGTTGCGTTAGAGAGAGACTGCAATGCCAGCATCCCAGCCGCGGTCCAGGGCAAGAGACAGGAACAATGTCCTCAACAGGGCTGAGTTCCTCTCCCTGAATCAGCCCTTGAAAGGGAACCAGGAGAGCAGGAGCTCCAGCAGAAAGCAGAGCGGCCAGGCCGGGGCAGCTGGTGCCCAGAACAGCAACCCCAAGGAGCGGAGGCAGTCGCAGCAGCTGCCCGAAGAGGACTGCATGCAGCTCAACCCCTCCTTCAAGGGAATCGCCTTCAACTCCCTGCTGGCCATCGATATCTGCATGTCCAAGAGGCTGGGAGTGTGTGCCAACAGAGCCTCCTCCTGGGGTGGTGCCCGCTCCATGATTAACCTCCTGGGGATAACAGGGCACGGGATCCCCTGGATTGCGGGTACGCTCATCTGCCTGGTGAAGAGCAGCACGCTGGCAGGCCAAGAGGTCCTCATGAACCTGCTGCTAGGTGAGTGGCAAACCTCCCTCCCCACCGGGAAAGCCCAGCCCTGGTCACAAGGGACAGCGGCACTGGGACTCCTCCTCTGACTGCTCCCGGCCACCGATGTGGTCAGGAAGCAGGGAGTGACCGTTAGGGTGAATGCTGCACTTATTGGCCATCTCGGTCCTGGGTACCATGGGTGATGGATGCAGCAAAAAGTTGTCTAAGAGGGATGGAGTGATCTTGGTAGCTGATGACACGCATGGAGTAGGGACAGGTCCCCGGTCCTGCATATGCAGGCTTATCCAGTCAGACCAAGGAAGTGTCTGTGATGAGCAGGTGGATACCTGTAGCGATGTCTTTTAATCTATGGTCATCTGCCTTGGTGGTTTGGTAGGTGGGGAAAACCTAAAGGTTTTAATCTTTGATATCTGGATCAATTCCTGAGGATAATCCTGAGAAAAAAAGTTTTCCATCCCCTCGCCACCTTCTTGAACAGACCCTGGCTCCACATCTCAGCCGCCGCGTGATGGAGTCCTGTCTCCTTCCCTGCTGTGGCTTGATCTCGCATCCTTCTTCCCATGAGGACCTTTCTTGCTGCTGTCCCAATTTCCATGTGTTAATTTGACCCAGAAGGCATGCAGACGGGCTGGGATATCTCTGACTCTCCTGCTAGTCCTTTCTTGTGCGGTGGTCGGTGCCCTTGTTTCTGGAGGTTGAGACGTGTTATAGGAGTTGTCTTTTGAGTTGAGAAGGGCCCATCCCACCCATCCACATGGGTGTGGATGTCCCACCAGTGACCAGGCTGACCTCTAGGCGTGACTTGTCTTAGATCCTGGCCTCAACCCACCCTGGCCACGTCTACCTGAGGACCTTGCTCTTCTCTCTCTTTTGCCTTTGGCATGGGGCCCAGTTATCATATTTTTCCTTGTGACTGGTTACTGTCTCACCTGGCTGTGATCAGCCCTAGGGTTTCATCCTCCCCCAAAAAACAGCGATTGGAGCTCCCACTTTTGACTGGTAAGAGAATTCAAAAACATTGAATTTAGGCCTTTGCTTCTCAAGGAGTCTTTTGGGAGATGTAGGGATATTTTATTTCAGGGGCACCTCAGGAAAGGGACGTTCTGTCTGCAGGAGCTGACTGTGATGAGATACGGGCTCTGCATCATGGTCCCATTTTTTTTTTTTCCCAAGTTCATCCTTTGGAGAGAGCGAAGATTGCGCCGAACTGGCTTGAAAAGCACAGTGGTAGCTGCCTTTTCTCCCCTCTGCCTTTGAAAGAGACTGTCCTCGTGCTGTGACATCTAATGAAGGGAGGCCATTGCAGGGAAGAAGCCAGAATAGCACCGGCGTGATGCAGAGCGCGCCGACGTCAGCAGTTCTTCCAGGGGCTCCTCAGTGCGCTGGGTCAACCTCTCACTGAGAAAAGAAGCTCCGTTTAAAAGGGCATGAGAATGAAATAGTAGGTGACTAACATCAACTGGCACAGTTTCCAGATGTCTCTTGACCCAAGAGCCTTTGACGGTTTTGGAGCCTGAAAACTGACTTCTTTGACTCCAAAATATATGAGAAACTTATAAAGAGCTAATGCCACCCTTGGCTTAAAAATAAGAAAGGTTTTCTCGGCTTTCTGTCACTGTGTGAGGAGGCCAAATGCAAAGCCACCTCTGGGTTGTGTTGAAACGTTGGGTAGATGGTTGTTGGGAGGGCTCAACCCTGCACCACTACCTACATCTCCAGGTCTTCTGAGCTGAAATGTGGTGCCCGGGGACAGCTCGGGGGGTTTCTGAAGACTTTCTTCCTTGCCTAGACACACTACTCCCACCCCTCTTCTCTGCCTGCCAAGAAAGAAAATAGTTAAATTGTTTGAAGGGCTAGTTCACAACGTGACTTGACAGCTCCGTAGGTCTGGTAGCCTCCAAAGAGCTCCACTTTGCCCTCTGAGTAGACAACACTGACTGGTGTTGTAAACAACACTGGCTGACCAAGGTGCCCTGAGCCTCTCTTGTAGGAGCTTCCTCAGCAGGACTCGTGTCACCCCACAGAGCAGATCTCTGCTGTGAGTGTGGCCTCACTTTGATATTTGAGATTGCAGTCAGGAACTCCAAACATTTGAGTAGCTGCTGCTGTAATACCTGCATTGCTGATGGAGGAAGGAGTCTGGCTGGGGAGCATGGGGCTGGTGGACCTAGGCAGATCCCATGAGAAGTGGAGTCTCATGAGTAAATATAGGAAGGGTATGGCACAACGGCTGCATCTGGCATCCTTGGTCCTCCTGGCTGCTCTTTTCCTGTGGATCAAATCCAGCAGGATGTGGTGTAAAGCCCTCCTGGGTGGAGACAGGTCAAAGGGAAGGGAACCTCCTGCTGCTTCCCTGGTCACCTGGGAAGAGGGAAGGAGGGAAGTTGGGGTTGTCTATGGTACCCCTTTCTTACCTCCCCTGGCTCTCCTCCCTTCCCCCTGCTTGCTGAGAGCTTGATACATCAAGCAGAATTTCTGATGCAGTCTCTGGGCAGGGAGCCAGCCCATCATAGAGCACTTGTTTAGGATTTGCAATCAGGCTTTCAAGGCGAGGAGACAGGAGACTGCTGAAATGGGACCAGGAACCTGGCAGAAGCACCACTGCAGATGGAGGGGGGGCACTTGCGCCTGAGGAGCTCTTGGCAGGAGCTTTGCCAACACATGCGGGAGCATTTAGGGTGAAGGGGTCTGACCCTGGAATGCTCCATCCAGCCCAACTGCAGATGTTGATTAGCAACCCCAAGCAATGCTTTCCCTCTATGTTTGTCATCTCTGATGGAATTTATTGATTCTCCTCATCGTAATCTTTTCCAGCAAATACCAAACAGCCAGAGAAGCATGCTCACAGCCTGTTACTGAAAAGATGGAAGCAATCAGATATCTGTGCCCACTATAAAAATCCCTCTGCCAGAATGTGCTTTCAGGAAGAGTATCTCAGCATTGCCAACCCTGGCTGTTGAAGAGTCAGGAAGAAAGTCTGCACCCCACGGCCAAATCAAGAAAATCATAACTTGGGAAACCCCCCTATTTTAGAGTTCATTTTTTTTTTGTATGCTGGTGTTGGAACTTTTAGGACTGTTCAAGATTTGCTGTGCAAACACAAGGATTTCATGAAAACTGAGGTGCTTAGAAAATCACTTGAACCTTGCAATCAGGCTTTCAGGGGGAAAACAGGCATAAAACTTTCACTAAAATTCCCAGATCTGCTTCAGAACCAGACAGAAACTACATTAAACCCTGAGGGAAGCAGTACCTCGGTTTCTGGTTCTGATCCATCTGGTGAAGATGTGGATCCAAATTTAGTGATTCATTGACTGCAAAGCCAGCAAAGAACATTTGGATCATTGATCTAACCCACGGCAAAATACAGGCTGTAGCACATCCCTTAATTTATTTCTGTTCAATTTGTTAAGGGAAAAAACCCAAACACTCAATCTGATGTACAATTACAAGTGGGGGTGAATTTGTCAGAACCATTTCTGTATTACTGCAGTGGTAGGTAGTCTCACAAGCGCCTTGCTTTTAGTTTGACTCTTCCCTTCATTGCATCTGCATACCCTTGTCTCTTCAGCTGAATAGCTCTTTTAGCCAAGATCTCTTCTGCCTTGCAATATTTTGGATAGTGCTCAAGTCATTTCTTCAGCTCCTGTTTATTAAGCTAAACAGATTGATCTTGCTAGACTGCTGGTCTTTCCAGGTCCACGCACCTTCTTACTGCGACGGGGATGGAATATGGTCATCTGCCCGAAGTGGTCACTCTGGTGAAGTCCACCTATTGTATTTAGAGCCAAATTGCCACCTTGTTCAGTTATCTGCAGTCCAGCCATGTGCTTTTGCTGTCAGAAGGTATCTGCTTCGTTAACCCTTGCTCATAAAATACGTATTTGTGCTTGGTTTGAAATACCAGCCATTAACTGATTCTGCTCTGGTCATGGATTTCTGAAATAGGTATTCAGACTTGGAGAAGAGAAAGCCCTGGTCTTTCCTTTGCCTGCTCGCTCAGTGACACAGGTCCCAGTCCTCATCCATCACCAGCTGGCTCCGCATCCCGCTTCCGAGGGGCAGGTTGGCTCTTTGGTGCTGTCACTAAGCATTTATCACCATCAAGCAAAGCAGTGCCGCAGGGTGTGGACGTATCATCGTGAGCAGCGTGGCAGGCTGAGGATGGGTGGCTTGCCACGGGAGGAGGACAGGAGGGGAGCCCAGGGTCACTTCTCCACTCCTGAAGGAAAGCAAGAAGGCAGTTCTTGTTCTCTCCAGCCTTCTCCCTGAATACTGACCTAGCTTTAGTCTGCAGAGCTGTGACTTTATCCTGAGCCATGTATATATACATTTATTTAAAATATATATATATATTTATAAATACATTTATATGGCCAGGACTCTGTAGTCCCACCTGGGCAGCTTCCAAGAAAGACTAGACTGGCAAGAAAGTGGTGGATTAGGAAGGAAGGAGAGTGAGAAATGCCTTCAGCAGGCCCCTCGATACCCTGCTGACCCTGCTCTAACAATATGGAGGTGCTTCAGCTATTGTCATGCTTTTCTTTGCAGTCCGTGTGGTGGAAATCCAGATAGTACAGCCCATTGCTGGTAAAGGTCACCGAGCAGATTAAATGCCCAGGCAGTACAGACGAGCTCATCCTGTCAAGCCTCAGGGCTCGGCAGCCCAGACCCAGCAGAGAGGCCGGGGAGTTGCATGGCAGATGGATCAGTCTGTATGCAGCAGAGCTTGCTAAGCCGACAGCTCCAGAGATGGTTTGGGGCCAGATGTGTCTATTTTTTCCCCTTTCATTTCCCCACTGTGAGGCTGGGGATTTTCTGAGCTAGACAGGGCAGATGACATTTCGGTAGGGAAGGGGAGAGCAGCTTGGGAGCCGGTGCCCTGCATGAACCATCCCCTTCTTGTAAAACCTGGCACATGGAGGAGGTTCAGCCCCTGTCCTGCTCCCCTCCCAGCCCTGCCAGTGCCCACTGAGATCTCAGCAAGTTTGCAGCACATCTGCCCAGCGAGGTGGAAATGTTTAAAGGTCAGGTAACCCATGACTGACCCATGGCGGGTGCCAGGCAGAGGGAACAACACAGATGCCCACTCCCTGCATCCAGCATCTGGACACAAGTCCAGGCTGGCATTACATATTCCTCTTCATCACATCAGGCTGCTAATCTGCCTCTTGTTGTCCTGCCCAGATACAGCAGTTACAGTCCCTGGTCCTTTGGTGGGTGCCATCCTCACCCTTCATCCCTTCACAGCTGATGAGCTCAGGCATCTCTGAGCAGCAAGCGATGCCCAGCTCTCCCGGCTTCCCTGCCCCCCTTCCCTTCCTCGCCTGCTTCCTCTATAGCAAATGTATACTGCTCACTGCAGGGCAGGCTTGCGAGTCTGCAGTGTCCCTTCAGATAAAGGACAATCAGTGACAGGCTGGGACCTACTTGACTGGCTGGAGCAGGCGGGGAGATATTTCCAGGGATGTGCATAGGGTCTCTATCAGACCCATGGTCTGATCAGCCCCTTGGTACCGGGCAGCACCGAGGAGCTCAGTCCTGGCTTGGTGCTGAGGATGCTGTGAGCCCTGCAGCCATCGGTGTGCAGCGCCTGGGGAAACTGCAGCGAGCTGAAATCCAACCCTCGCGCAGAGCGAGCAGGCGAAATGTGCCAGAGCCTGAATGCAGAGTGAAAGAGCAAAGAAGTGCGAGGGTTGTTGAATGGGAAGAGGGGGAATAAACATGGGAAATGAGTCATCCTCATGTCTGTCACTCTGGGAACGGCTTTCCAGTGCCCCTGCCTGGAGCTCAAAGGGGACAGTTTCACTCAGGCAGAGCCAGCCCTGCCGGAGAAGCTGAGCCAGGCTCTGGCCCAAAGGGACATCCGAGAAATGGGTGAGTGTGTTTGCCTCTAATGCGCCTTGACAGGAGCAGTGGTTGGGAAGAGGAAGGTGGAGGAGCGTTGGGCAGTGAGGTGAGTTGTTCGGAGGAGCGGTGGGCAGGGAGAGAGCATCGGGTATCCCGCTCTGGGCCAGGCTTGATGGAGGACGCGGATGGGAAAGGGGAATCAGATGAACTGTCTTTTTTTCCTCTCCTTGGAAGAAAGCGCCATGTTTTCACCTGGAACCCAGTTCTGGTCTCGCTCTCCATTTCTGTCCATGTAGGGATGCTGGCAGGCATACCTGATCCGGGTCTTTAATGTGCTGTAAGATGTGATGGTTGGAGGCCCTCTGAGCACCACAAAATCAGCCCCAAGTTTTTTTTGCCAACTTGCCTTATTGAAGGCAGCAGGCTGTAAACACAAGCCTAAGCAGCACTGAGCCTGAGCGAGGAGCCCAGCCTTTGTGGGCTGGGAGATGCTGTTGGTCATCAGCCCACAGCAGTTTTCTTCCTCCAGCTCATCCCATATGGTGCTGTCGTGCTTGTATGTGTTGCAGCACGTGGTTCTGGGATGCACCGACGCTACCTGCACTGCTGCCATAGCATATAGGGGCATTGGAAGCTGTCGGAGCCCTTCTGGGAGGCAGCTGAGCCCTCCTGGGGGCTGCTCAGCAAATTTTCCCTATCAGCACGAGCCCTGTTCTCTGCGCTCACCCTCTCGCCCGCGTCTCGTCCCCAGGCCGGGCAGACCCCCCGTGAGGCAGCCCTGCTCAGTAATTGATGCTGAGATACAAATTGCCCGGCTCCCAGGGGCACAGTATTTCCAAGGGGAGAACTCCAGGCAGCCTGTGTTTGCACTCGGGGCTGTTTCTAATCATCTAGGATATAGTGGGTCTATTTTTAGTTGGTTTTTTTTTTCCTTTTAATTAATTGCACAATGCTGCTTTCCACCATTTTTTTCACCTCCCCGTGGCCACTTACCCCACTCTGCTGCTTGTTCAGCCAAAAAATAACCTTCCCCCAAAACGCCGCAGTGTCTGATTCATTGGTTCTTCAATGTGTCGTGCCATCTGTGCCTTTTGTCAGCTCTTACACCTAATAGTACCACATTTGGGGAAGAAAATGGGGTAGAGGGGTCCCCTTCCAGAGGAGCGGAGCTCTTCCAGCTGCCACTGACTCCAGCAGAGAGAGGGTGAAGATGCTTTTGAAACCTGCATCTTTCCTTAATGTCAACTAGTCAAGGCTGCAAATGGCTCATTTTCCAGGTCAGGGAGCCTAATGCCTGCTGAAGATTTGGGAAGTTCAGAAGCAGTAGGATGGGGCATGTGAGTTAAAAAAAAAAAAAAAAGAAAAAAATATTAATTGTAATTATGGAGCAAAAGGAGCTGTTTCTTGGGAATGGTGACATTTGTCCAGGGTTCACTCCTGAGTGAGGTTGGCTAATCTGGGAAATACAGCACCTTGAAAGCCAGCCTTGGCCCTACAGATGGCCTCGGCAGCTGTGGCAGGGAGCACATGCCATCTCGGCAGGGTTGGTGTGGCCTCCAGCACGGTGGGACCCGGGTCAGGGCAGGCTGCAGGCTCTGAAGCCCAGGCAATGAGTTACTGCCAGCTTACCTCTGCTTTAAAATGGTCCTGGGGCTGGGCAGAAGCGGTTGTCGGATGCACATCTGCTCCCATGCTTGGGTGCTCAGGGGAGCCTGGGCTCATGGGGAGGGCTCGCTCTTCATTCCTGGGCATCTACCTCCCCCTTTTCCTCTCCCTGCATGCTCAGCCATGGTGCTGGGAGGCTGAGTCCAGCTTGTGACTCTGTTTCTGATCCCAGTCTCCCAGGCTGGGCTCTGGAGAGCTGCCTTGTCTCGTCCAAACAGCCCCACGTGTGTGAAGTCACATGAATCACGGCTGCAGGAGCAGACAAGGCCAAGGGCTTTTTTGGCTTTCTCCTTTTTTCCTCCCCGCCCTGTCCCTAGCACTGCACCCAGGCTGTTTTTCAGCTGCGGTTTTGGTAACATGTTTGTATAAACCTCTCGGCTGGAATCTGCCTCCATCCCTAGAGATGCTGCCTGGCTCCGACCTGGGGCAGGTGATGCCCCCGAGGGTCCTCTCCCTATCCTCAGCTTCTTTCAGCCACCCCTCCGTAAGGGACGGCAGCAGAGATGGCAGCTCAGGCGCTGGGACAGAAAGGACCTTACGGTGACAGGAGACATCCAACTGTTTCATCTTCCCTTAAATACCAGCTTTGGGGTTTGGCTTGGTTCTGCTGCAGCGATGCTTCAGGTTCGTCCTTGTGCCCTGTCTGCACAGGGCTGGCTTCTCCACTCGCCTCTCCACCCTTAATGGGCTCCTAACATTTGGTGGTAGGAGCAAGGCAGATAATTGTTTTCCTTTTCTTATTAATAGATATAAAATGTCTGCCCAGGGGGCTCACTTGCAGTTCATTTACTGTGCATCTGATGCCAGATGTTGGCTATTTACAATACCAAGGTGATCTCTGATGCTAAAATTGTCTCAGGCAGACGAGACTTGCTCTTTGGGTTTGTGCTTTAAGGAATTTTTAGATGTTAATAGAGCTTTTTGTGATTGGATGGTTTTGCAGTGGAAATCTGAAGGACTGTTTCCCTTAACAGCCAGGTCAAAGGGGAAATACTGGATCTTTTTCAGAAAAGTGTGAAAGGAGCAATGGGCAAGAGCTAATCCTTCCTGTGCTCTTTTAAACCCAGTGCTACCTGGATTTTAAATCCAATGCTGCCTGTGTTTTAAAACCAATGCTACCTGGATCTGGGGGAAGGGCATGATGAAAAAATACTTCAAATTAAAATTTCTTGCTCCTTGGATCTCACCCCTCGGTCAGGTGGCACTCTGCCATCTCTGCCGTGCCTCTGACAGCCCTGTCCGTCTCCAGAGAGCAGCGCTGTGCGAGTGCAGGCTGGTAAATCAGCTGCAGGCTCCCTTCTGCGATCTCTCCCAGGGCTATTTTTCCTCTAGCCTTCAGTCGTGTTGGCCTGAAGGATTTGCACATCTCTGCGTTAGGGACAGGGGAAGGGCAGACCGGCGGTGACGATGCCGGTTTGCAGGTGACTGGGGCTGCGCTGGCAAGTGCAAGGCTAAGGGGCTTCGGATGCCACCGCTTCGGTGGCCAGCAGGCACCTTTCCCGGTGCAGAGACACCCACTTGCAGCTGGACCCACCAAGGACGCCTATGAGAAAGTTAACCCCTTCGCTGTGTAATGCCAGCACAGATGTGCCCAGCTGAGCAGGGAGGGTTTGGTTTGCGTTGAGCTGAAAGAGCGGAGAGGAAAAAGCAAGCGAGCCCAAGTCCAAGCGGGTATGTAGGTCAAGGAATTGCAAAGGAATAGGGCCCGGGCCGGGGCTGCTGAGCGACGGCACCGTCTGTATCTGTTTCTGAAGGATGGGCCGTTGGCAGCGCTGTCGTAGCAGTGCTGCGTGCTGATTCACTCTGGCAGCGCCTGGCCACCGGCAGCAGCAGCAGCAGCAAGGGCAGGGGCGCAGCGCGGCTCCCCGGGGCTTTGCAGGGGCTCTGCTGAGACCCAGAGCTGGGCGAGGGTGGTGGGACCCCCCGTGCCTCAGGGGCCAGGGCAGGGCAGGCTGCTGGGGCTGTTTCATAAAGAAGTTGCTTCATGGAAGGAACAGAAAGTGCAGGGGGAAGTGACAGAAAAAGCACCAGATGGAGGGATCTTTGGTGTTTTTTCTTTTAACGGCAAATTAACCCCTGGTTTTAATGCTGTCGTGCCTTCAGATCTTGAAATGTGGGCAAACGAGGCTTTCTGCTTTCTGTGTTTCATTTGATGAAAATCAAACCTAGCAGTACTGAAGGCCCATTTTATTCATCTTCTGAATGAAGGGATTATTAAAACAGCTCTTCTTCTCCATGCTCTGAACACCTCCATGCACACATGCCTGTATCCCTCAAGTTGCCTTGACATCACCTTTGACTGGAAAAAAATCTTGTAAGTGCAAAATACTGATGGGCAATGGTGAACACCACGCGTCATTAAAGCACACGACATGTGTGCTACTGGTCTATGGCCAGGTTTGGTGGGCAGTGGTCTGTAGTGGGTGTATGGAACACCATGGGAGACACTGGGGATCCTTCGGGCTGCTCAGACTGGTTCCTGAGTCCTGGCTGGGCTCTTCAGCAATGCAATAAGCTGCTGACTTCAGCAGGAGCAGCTTGGGCCAGAGTCTTCTCTTGGCAGTGCTGGTGCCTCATCTCTGTGAAATGAATGTGTGGGCTCCTGAGATTGCATCCCAGAGCTTCGGCTCTCACCCTGCTCTTGTCCAGGGTGAGACGGGACTGATGGGCAATGCAGCCGATGAGCTCTGAAAATCGGCTCCTGAAGCACTTTGCTGAATTGGGGCCATGGGGGGTCACCTTGGTGGGGTGAGGAGCCAGGCTGGGGGTGATTTAGGAAGCCCGGCACGAGCAGAGCCCTGTAATGGCCAGCCAGCCCCAGTGCTTCGTTACCCTCGGCAGTTGCGACCCGTGCTGACGGCATTCAGCCTTAACAGGAATCCAGGGTGAGTGGTTGCTCCAGGTCTCTGCAGCCTGTGTCTGAAATTCCCCTCTCCCTTTCTCCGCCCCCCGGCCAATCCCTTGAAATAATACCGGCAAATCTCAAAGTGCAGAGAACTGCTCTGCTCTGCTCACACAGCATTGGGGTCCCCTGCTCTCTCCCCATCTGCCGGTCCCACCGGGCGGGCTCTGTGCAGCGTCCCCGGCTGTCCCTGTCCTCCTAAGCCTATTGCTACCAGTGTCGTGACCAGCGTCCTTGCATCCCTCTGCCACCCGGAGCCTCGCCACCTTGTTTCAGATGCCACCTATGAACCTTTCCTTCATGTCAGCCTCCTGCTTCTTGTTGTGCTTAAGCTGGAGTCCCGCTGCTGCCTGTGCCACTGTTCCTGCTAGCGAGGACCTGGTGCCCAGACCTTTCCCTCTGCTCCATCTCCCCTCCACAGCTCTGAGAGCTCAGGGGTGGCTCAGGCAGGACCTGGTGGGCAGGAGGTCCAGGGAGGTCCTGCCATCCACCGTCCCCACGCAAGGTGCCCTGCAGATGGGGAAGAAAAATAGCCCTCCCGGAAGGAGAGAGTTTGGCCGGGATAAATATCAGCTCCTTCCCAAAATTATGCCGGGGGCTGGCGGTGCAGAGGTGGCACGCTGCAGGAGGTGGGCGAGCAGAGCCACGGTGACAGCTCCTCGCTTCCTAGCTCCTGCCAGGTTCCAAGCAGGCAGGAGGAGCCACCAGCCTCCGATGTGCCGCCTCATTTCCCGTCCCTGCTGCACTCCCATCCATCCTCCTGAAACCTTGTCAGCTCTCAAGGAATGGTCGTTATCAGGGCCTGAGAACTAGGCAGCTAGCCCCTCGCATTCCTGCTGAGGGAGCAGGCTGTGCTCATGATGGTATATATTTCCTTGTCATTGCTGTGAGGAGCTGAAATCAGCACTCTGACTAATTAGGAGGGCTGGGGAAAAGCAGGTGAGGGGATTAAAGAAAAATAAAATTGATGCTAGGAAATAGAAATGACAGTACCTGTTGGCTAGGGGGAAGGGAGTGGGATGAAGAGGAGGATGATGAAGACAAGTGCTGATGGGTTTCACTCCTGAAGCAGTTAGGGAAGAAAGGCGATTTGTTGTTGATACCTGTGGCAGAAGCCCTTTGTCTTAATTGTACGGCTTTCCCCTTGGCTCACTGTCTCTTGATGCTCTTTTCTTAGTGAAATCTGCCAGTGCAGTGTGGTCCCGCTGGCTGGCTCTGGGCAGGAGGGAGGTGGTGGGCTTGGGAGAGGACAAGGCACGACACCAGAAAGTGCTGTGGGGCACCTTTCCTCCCACCGACTGCTCACTGCAGCGCGGTCACCCCGGCACAGAGACACCCCGGCACGGATATCTCCTTGCTGCATGAGGTTTCTAAAGCGTGGGGTGGAGGACAGAAATGGAGACACCCAGCCCAGTGGTTTGAGGGCCAAAAGAGTTTTAATTTTAGCTTTGCCAGTTGCTCTCTTCCTCCCCAGGCGGGTCGCTTGCCTCTGTGGTTTGGATTTCTTCTCTGTGAGATGGTGATAATGGTACTTGGCTTCTCCATGGGTGAACTGGGAGGGTTAATTAATATTTGTGTGGTGATCTGAGGATGAGGGGGGTTGCATGCAGCTGAACCATGGGACACCTGGCTGGAACTGAATTCAAACCTTTATTTAAAGACAGCGACAATCTTTGAATGTGCTGCCTTGAAAATTGCCCTCAACTCTGCTTCTGTCTGTGACCTTTCCCTCCTCATCTCTCCTTTTGTAGCCCTGCTCCTGGACATCATGATTGTGGCTGGTTTACAGAAGCTGGCCAAGCGGAAGGGCCCATACGACATCAACCCTGGTTTGTTGGACTACCTGACCATGGACACCTATGCGTTTCCAGCCGGGCATGCCAGCCGAGCGGCTATGCTCTCCAAGTTCTTTCTCAACCACCTGGTCTTGGCCATCCCTCTCCGGATCTTGCTGGTCCTCTGGGCCCTCTGTGTGGGTTTTTCCCGTGTCATGATCGGACGGCACCACATCACAGATGTCCTGTCTGGCTTTGTTTTTGGCTACTTACAGTTCAGGCTGGTGGAGTTGATATGGATGTCTTCCAACACATGTCAGATGTTGATATCCATCTGGTGAACATGGGGGACTTGACGCCTTTCCACTGGAAACTAACAGATACTTTTAAGAGTCTCCCTCCCAGTATTTTCTACATGTTGTTTGTTGGAAGCAGTTGTAACTTCCATGAGTAGTGGCGTTTTTTAATGTTGCTTCCCTACCTGAAAAAAAAAGTTTCTTGCAATGGATTGGGTTTTAGCAATCAAGGGCCATACCTGTGTTTTGGCCATGTTCTCAAACTGTATTTGGACAGTAACCTAATTAAGCTTTACGGGTGAGAGAAATGAGCTACCTGTCTGCCTAGTTTGGGTGGTTCACATTGGCACCGTGATATGTCCTCAGGATGGGCAGCGCCTGAGAGCTTCCTGAGAACACGTTTGTTAACTTTTTTGAGGCTAAATGATTTTGGCCACAGTGCTTTTTCTTTTTGTAAGCCCAGCAGTTGTGTCTTGTACAGAGTTAGGACACTGCCGGCACTTCACAGATAATAAATAATCATAAAAACCCTGCACTGTTTGGTTCTTATCATGAGGGAAGGGACAAAAGCCAGTTCAGTGTAGCTTTGAGATATGTGTTCAACTTGGAGCACGTCCTGCAGTCTTGCTGACCGATGGGATGCAAGTGATCACTGAAATGGTTTGCTTTGGAGGGGCTGGACCTGGATGGGTGCTCAGGCCGCCGAAAGTGGCATGCTGAAGCCAGCCTTTCCTCTGCTGTTGAAAAATCTGCTCTGTGAGGGTGTGCGTGGGGTTTTTGGTCTGGTGAAGGACAAACACAAGTTGCCCATTTTCATCCTAGTAGGGAGTAATTGAATAGGCAACGTGCTGGATCATGGTGATTTTGCAAAGCAGGTCTAGATATGCAGCAGAGTCTTTTTCTATCTTTTCATGGCCATGATTTTATAATTATGCCAAATGATGCAGTAGATGGGAATTTCCAAGGTAAGTCTCTTACAGCATTGACTGCTTTCTGGTACACCCAGCAATGTTGGTGAGCTAGAGGGCAGGGAGGCAGGACTGCCCGTACCTCTGCTTCTGCTCGCTTGGCTGTAACCTTGTTACGGAGGGAAATACTGAATCTTTGTGTCTTACCTCATATGAAATGAGGAGAGTGCTCCTGACCTTCCTCGGTTGCAAAGCTGAGCTAATTGGTGTCTGTGAACCAGCCTGAGATTACTGAATATAGAGTTCAATGCCCAGACACGGTGCTGTTGCTTCCCATTCCCAAAATGCTTCCCATTATTAACAAGTGGCCACCTTGAAACCTGGCTGATCTTTACCCAGTTGTCATGCTCAATGTGGTGTCTCTGAAATGGAAAACCACTCACAACTGTCTAAGAAAATCCCATATTTTGCACAGAACCTTCCAGTCCTCTGTGGTTTTTCTGTCTTTAGAAGTTTGATGTTTGGAGGGTGATGGACACTACCAGACTCAGCACCTTCTCTGGTTGGATGCATCCTGCAGAATGAAGGGATCCCATCATTCCTGTCCTCCTGTCTATCCCAAGTGAGCAAAATGCACCTGGCTTACAAGACCAGGGAGCAACCAGCTGGGACTTGTGCTCTCATCTATCCCTGCATGGTGGGGACCCTCTTCCTATAGAGCCTGCTGGTGAGAAGGGGAAGACATTCAGATAATGACTGTTGCAAGCTGCTAACATTTGTTGCTCTTTGATAATTAATATGAAAAGAAGGTAAACAGAAAATCTATCCCTGGCATGCGTCTCCAGCTGGGATGTCAGTGCAGAGCCTTGGGAGACGCTGACTTTCCTGTGCTGCCTGCTCTGAGGCAGGAGCAGAAGCGTGGTACGGAGGCCTACCATGTCCTTTAGTGATGAGCCTCCCGTGGAGCTCCCCGGAGGTGTGCTGTGCGAGGGTCCCTTGGGAAGAGCTGTCACCGAGCGTGTTCAGGAAAGGGGAGAGCTCTGGGTCTTGCCGGTTATCCCCGCAGGCTGACGGATTGGTGCAGCAGCAGGCAGAGCAGTAGGGGGGTGTTCGATGCTGCCCCGCTCCCCTGCCCCTGCTTGTTTAAACGGGGAGCGCTGCTGTGGCTGGGAGCGGAGATGTGCTACCGCGTCTGGGTAGCACATCAGGGTTTTTTCTTTGCCAACCTCCTTCTCCTGCAAAGTCTTATGTGAAGAAGTGAGCTATGTTGCTTCCTCTTTCTTCCAGGCATTATTACACTTGGCAGAGTTTATCCTCACCCCTAGGAAGGATGAAGGCATGTTACTGCAGCTCTGATGGCGTGTGTATGCACCTGTGAGTAGCTGGAGGCAGGGAGGAGGGGAAGACTTTGCCCTGATTGCTTCGTGGGAAGCTCTCGCACTGTAGCTCTAGATTTTCTTGAACCTGTGCAAATAGGCTGGATGCATCTACAGCCATGTCCCTGGGTCCAGGTCTCCTTGCATTTGCATTGTCTTCTGCTGGTACATCTAGGATGGCTTTGGAGGAGTTACTCCTGGTCGTTGCTGGTGTAATCAAGAGAACGTGGCCTAGAGAAGCTGCCATGGTGGGTAACATCAGCTGAGGTGGTCTCATCCCAGCACGTGCTTGAAAAGCAAGGCAGGAGAGCAGGGAGAGGTGAGTTGGGGTGACTCACTGGCATAAATTGGGGTTCACAGGACAGGGCTTGCTCCCACACAGGGTTTCTCCTGGGAGCCTTCTTCCTTGGCACCCCGGAGCCTGCACACCTTCGCTCCCCCAGTGCTTCAGTGCCCAGAGCTGGGGAGCCCCGGCGCTCGTGTGCTTGCTGCAGGGAGGGTTTGGGCAGAGCCCCCACAAGGTGAGTGCAGATCTGGGTGCAGAGGCATCAGGAGACGCCCAGCAGAGCTTTGCCTCGGCTGTGTCCTGGCTGTCTCAGCAAGGCAAGTGGCACGGCACTGCCTGGCATCCCTTGTCCCTCTTTCCTAGTTGCCTGCCACGCCGAAGGTACAGCTCAGAAACAATCAGCAACGCTGCAATGAAAACCAGCTTCTGTCTCTATAGCAACAGTGAGAGATGGTGGTACCCACCGTGGGGCTGCCCGGCCTGTGTCCTGTGTCCCTACCCGTCCCTGTCACCCAGCAAGCAGGACAGGCAGTGGCTGGGTTAGCCATTACCTCCGGGGGGGAGGCAGGAGACCCCCATGGCTGCCCGCCGGGGATGCAGTTGGGGGCACATGGGGAGCGGTGAAGGGACAACCCGTCTCTTCCACCGACAAAGTGCAATCAGTGGGGACTGTCCTCGGCTTTCAGTCTGAGTAACGCTGCCCCGTCCATCCCGCTGTGGGCTGTGCCGGGGAGCCAGGAGGCAACATGGGGAGAGATTCAGCCCCCTGTGCTCCACTCAGAGACATCCAGGGCTGGATCCTGAGTGTTTTGGCTCAGAGGCAAGGAGGGCACAGCAGCACGAGGGAAAAGGACAATGTCCCTGGGCTTCAGGCTGTAGATCTGTGCAGATGCCATCTGCCTTCCAGCCCTCGGTTCCTACTTGCAAAGAGGAGCATGGATGCAGTATGCCTGTCCCTAACGCCCTGCAGCCTGAGGAGGGTTTTCTCCCCCCTCAGAGGGTGTAGAGGGATGGGGCTGTGTCTCAGCCCTGGCAGCACTGCCAGACAGCAGGCTCCTGTGCTGGAGGCATTGTCCAGTTGAGGCCTTCTCCTGGCCTCACATTTAGCAGTGGCTGTTAGAAACACCAGTGGGTCTTGCAGGCACGTGTTACTTGTAAGCCAGCAGCTGATGCCAACCATTTTTGTGCCTCATGCTCCACTCCCTTGGAGCTCATGCTGATGCTCATGCAGACGTTTGGCTCCAGCTGTCCTGGGTGAGCCGGAGCAGAACACTGGGGCTGCTCTGTGCAGATGCCCACCATGGCCATATGGCTGCAGGGAGGCAAAAGGCCAAATGGTTTGAGATCCTTTAGGATCGCCCAGGAATGTGAGTGTTTTCCTGAACCTTCAGACCCCCAAATTGAGCCACGCAAGGCTCAGCATGAGGCTTGGGGAGGAGTGGTCCTTCCCAAGCCAGGACACTTCTCTCTCCCCCTGACTGGGGCATCTTCTGCCTTTCAGTTCATCTAACAGATGAATTAAGAAAATGCCGCAGAGGAGGTAAGTGCAGCGCGTGGGATCGGGGGCTGCTGCCATCAGCACTGCACATGTCCATGCAGCCAGGAGAGTCCCAGGCTGCGGTGGTGGTGATTTCATTTGTGATTCTGCTGCGTAGAGTGAAAGGCCCCTCCTCCCCTTGCCCTAATGCTGATTATGCTCAGCAGGAAAAAGAGATTTTAGTTTATTTAAAAAAAAAAAAAAAAAAAAAGGTGCCAGGGCAAGTAACAAATCTGGATTATATCTTTGGGCATATGTGGGAATCACAGCTGGGGTGTTTAGTTCCCCCCTTCCCAACCTAAGCTGGTGTTTTATTCCAACAAGCTGTTCTCTACATTTGTGGCTGGGGCTGTGCTGGAATGAAGGTGGGACAAATCCCTTCCTGCATCAGGGCTGCGCTGCCCTCCCTGGTATGGGGCTGCTGGGGCGGGGGGGGCTTCTCTGCTGTCCCCCAGGAAGGGGTGAGTTGGTCCCCGTGTCCCCCGGGGATGAGGCAGGAGGGAAGCATGGGTGCTGGCTGGCACCCAGCGAGCAGGTTGGCGGATTTGAGGACACGGGGCGGGGGGGGGATGGGGGACAGAATTAGGAAGGCTGTTACACAAGGTACCCCTGTGGTAGCACAGGCGTGGCTCTAGTTCACCCTGTGCTGGGTTTTCTTGGGCAAACGCTCACCTTTTATTTACACAGGGCTGTTTCTGATGGGGGTGAAGGGACCTGTGGGCTTAACTGGCTCCCAGCAGCGCGGTGCAGCAGGCACAGCCGCAGCACTGCACCCTGCAGCACCAAGTCGTGCAAGATGGACCCAGCAGCCACAAACCCCTTTCTGGGACTCAAAGGTTTCTCCCCAGTTAGGGAGAAACATCTTCATGATTTTCAAGTTAAGTTTTTGTATCAAAGCGATAATTAGGCATGTCGTTTCCAGGTTAAAAGGTTAATATATTGGGCAAAGCCTAAAGAAATAGGAAGGTTCCTCCCTTTCACAGGCGTGTACTGCGGAAGGTGCTGTCAGAGCAGGTGGTGCTGTAGATGGAAGATGCCATTTACGTATGTTTGGCCATCTGAAATAAAGACGTGGCCGGTTCTTGCCTTGGCACGGTGGGCTGCAGGCCTGGGTATGGACACGTTGGCTGCAGGGTGGGAGCAGATGATGGAAGAGGTGTTATTCTTCCGTCTCGACCCAGGAGTCCCTGGCTGATGTGCCTATGTCGAATACAATGCTTGATTTAAGGTGGTGCTGTGGGCTCTGCCCCCCAGGCAGGCAGGGATGGGGTTGCTTCGTTCCCTGCCTCTCTGGGACTCGGAGGCAGCAAAGATCTCCGCGTTCGTTCCCCAGGACGCAAGAGTCAAAGCAGATTAAGGGTCCCTCAGCTGATCACATTTATTTCATTATTTGAGTGAAATCCCTTGTAAATACCGCCTCCCCCC